>RXOD01004631.1:0-19743 GCA_005223375.1 Amoebophrya sp. AT5.2
GCGTCGGCAGCGGAGCTGGCAGCACGTGCGACGACGGCAGCGGGCAACGATCCGATGTTGCAAGAACTGGAAGCAAACTGCACCACACAGATACCCAGTATGTTCATCTAGCTACGTGAGGCTAGTGACTTTGTTTGTGTGCGTGCCAGTTTGTCTGGATCGCGAACCGAGGATACGTGGGGACCGAGGGATCTTGTGAGAGAGGTGGTCACGTCGGGTTGGGGATCCAGCTGTGGGAACAATTGGCTGAGGCCGCACTAGTCCTTGCGTCAGTGCTCCGCGGTTATCGATCTTATTCTGTTTCATGTTCTTCGTTCATGCATCGGTGCGGAATCTGCGACTGTTTGAGTGAGTGTCTGCGTTGTTTGTGATCTTTTGGCTTTGGTTTTCGCGATGATCGTTGCTTTGATTTTACTTTCCCCTGAGGCTGGGACGACGGATTTTTACTACAACCGAAAAGGATTGCTCTGAGGATTTAAGGAATGCGTAGCTTCTGGGTCGGGCGCAGCACTACATGCAAGTGCTCGCCGGTGAAGTAATGATCGATTTGCTCGTGGATCGCGAAGTTGGCACTTCGATGGAGTGCGATGTCCTTGGAGTCCACGCCTTCCCACATTGTGGAGTTTGTAGTCCAGCCGAAGAGATCGCTCACTTTCTGGCGGAACGAGAGGCACGCTTTTGAGTGGACGCCGTACTCGTCGGGGAAGATGCCCACCTCTGCACATCGCCGCCGCAGATAGAGTGCTAGCGCTCTGCGTACTCCGTGCGACGTCGTGCGGAGTTTGTGGGCAATTGTGTCCAGCAGGATCGGGTCTACGGGGAACACGTGGGGGACGTATATCGACCTCGGTATGTAGACGAAGAAGTGCTCGCCGGGTACGGGGAGTGACTTGATGCAGGGGATCATCGCCTTGACGAAGCGTTGATCGTCGCTGATCTGCATGCAGTCTCGCCTTATTGATGCGAAAGAGATTTTTCGCAGCCCGGTGCAGCTCCACATCGTGAAGATGCTCCTCTCGTCTGGCGTCAGTGTCGGCAGCAGGTTCAGGTCCGGCGGGTTCGCCCGGAGAGGTTCAAAAAGTTGAGAGTACCGGTTGAGGTTGTCGTGCGTGAGCGTCTGGAGTTGGCCTGCCTGTCGGTGGCGTAGATGCTCACACTACAACAAGAGGACATAGTAAGTTGGTGCGAACAATGTGGCGCTGGAGCTGTATTAACATTAAAGAAGAGCGCTACCTGCGCGCTCCCGCGCTCCAGGCAGTTGAGACCGCGGAGCCTTTGTGATACTGTCGACGCGTATGCTTCGGGACATACTATATCTCGATCGAAGAGAAAGATCCCGAATAGTTGGAGTTCGGCCCAAAGAACGTTGGGGCGGTGCTCCCTGAGATTTTGATACTTTGCCGGAGTGTCTACATCCTGGGGCCGCCAGTACGCAGCTGGCTTGTGGTGGAACGCGTAGTAGAGCCATACTCGCCAGCGCGAGTTCCTCGTTCCTAGACCTCCCTCTGCCATGAGCGTGGGGCCTTCTTCTGGAAATAAAAACAGTGTTTGCCTGTCTGACATTGGCCATTGCGCGGAATAGAACTTCGGCACGACGTTCGGCGCTCTGGGGCGCTTCTGGTTCGTCGTTTCATCGAGCTGCTCGTAGTAGTCTAGCTTTCTCTTCGGGCCATTGTAATGATTCGTGATCTTCCCGCACTTCTTAAATACCTGAAGTAAGTAGGCGGGAGCTAGAACTACAAACTGTAGAAGCTGAGACTCGATGAGACCTCGCTCGCGATCTTCTGCAGTGCTGATTTTATTTGTGCTTCGCTGAAGGGAAAGGAGGGTGAGTATGCCTCCATGAAGTTCTTAAGTAGCTCCTTCCGTGTGCAGGCGTCTGCCGGGTTAGCCTTGGTATTGATGTACGCAAAGTACGATGATGCATCTACTTTAGTAGTCTGCTCGCAGATGGAACAGATCACCGCGGTCGACATCGGGCATCGTAATTGTCCTTTTACTATACCAAACGTTGCTGCAGCGTTGTCCCCGTGGAACAGGACATGGTTTTGCTGCGTGGCATCCTCGTACAGTATTTGTGCGAGGCGAACTGCAACTAATTCGTAGACTAGAATACTTGCTCTGCGCAGGCTAAGTGGAAGTTGTTTTTGTGTGAGTGTGATTGAGAATGCTACGCTCTCGCCTCCATGGTTCAAGAGGACTCCGCCTAGGGAAACCTCTTTTGATTCCGAGAGTGCTGCATCTGTGCAGATGTGCACGCGCGGCTTTGACGCTCCCTCGCTACTCAGTACCATGGGTTGCCTCTTCTCCACTTCTCGCCTCATTTTGCCGAGCATGGTCGAGAGAATCTTCCTGGTTTCGTGCGACGAGATGCGGCTACGGAACTCCCGAAGCGATTGCGTGGCCCTGTAAATGTGTCTAGTTAGTGGCAACCCCCTCTTGTGCGACTTCCAAAAGAGTGCATGAATGAACAACCCACTTACCTCTTCCAATAAATGGAATAGCTCGCTATAGAATTCCTGCGGCAGCGGCTGCGCTGCTGCCGGTATGCGCTTGATGCGGAGCATAATCCTGTCTATTAAATCTTGGATGGCGAGGACCTTTTTCTCTGGCAAGGCCACTAGGATCTTGGAGGCTGTTGGCATAAAGTTAATGCCGAGGAGGTCGATTAATTCATCGCACTCCGCCTCGAAGCACTTTTCTGGCGCGACTGCGATTCCCATCGCTGATAACAACCTTCGGATCGCTTTCATGTATGTGGATGTCAGGCCCGGTAGTGCGAAATAGATGAGATCGTCTATATATACTGCACACGGTATTTTTAATACTTCGTTCACAACCGAGTTAACTAACTCGGAGATCCCTGCACAAAATCCAAAAACACTATGTACATTTCCGAAACTCAAACAGTTCAACATTCCGTAACGGAATGCTTCACTGTCCGGGTCGTATACTTGGAATAAGTTGCGGGAGGGATCCTTGGCTGCGAGTTGTAAGTATGCCTGAAACATATCTAACTTCCCGCACGTCGGGGTAAACGTATGCCCCGTGTACTTAGATGCTGGCTCTGGCATCGACTCAAGATTCATCCACTGCAGCGCCGCTCCTTTTGCTAGCTGCGCCTTTTTGCGTCCGCGGTCCAGGCTTGCGATGACATCCGCGCGCGTCTCGTTCACCGAGTCGAGGTAGGTGGGGTTGAGGCAGTAGAAGGACATGTCCACGAGGGTGTCCGTTCCTGGCAGGACCAGGTGTTCCGACAGCGGGCTGCAGAGGTTGTTCCTTTTCTTTTCGTTCGCGATGGGACGAACCTTCCGCCATGCGGCGGAAGATTCGTCCCATTTTTGGCCGAGGCCGAAGTAGGGGAATATCCACGTGTCCTTGGGCACGTCCTCTTTTTTCAGCTCGGTGGCTAGCGGGCCGTCCATCAATGTGCGCACATGTGCGTAGCAGCGCGCCAGCGTTTGCTCGGTCTCGAACTCATAGGGCTTCTCGTGGAACTTCCCTGCGGCGTTCACCTCGTACAGCCGCTGCTGCAGGTAGACCGTCGCCGTGTGAAGGCGTGTTTTCTCTGTTGCCGATAGTGGCCGGGCAGTGGGAGGGCCATGACCCGTAGACGGGTAGGGGCCCCTCCGTTGGGAGTCCCGTATTCGCGAAGCCTTCGGGGCCGAAGAGTTGTCGCCGCTGTTCCCCGCTGAGATATCCCGACTCCTCGGCTAGTTCGGAGAAGAGCACGGAGGACATTCTCTTTGTTTCGTACTCGCGGTCGTAGTTGATGTAGTACTTGGAGACGTTGAAAACGCTCAGGTGTTGGAACTCGATGTGCTCGAGGTCTTCCATCATGTCCTCCATGTTCTGCCTCCGCTCCTCGATTCGTGTTATGATGGCGTCGAGACGTGCTTCTTCCTCCTCGATCACACTGATCGCGGTGTCGCTCCATCGCGCGCAGCCGCTCCAGCTCTCCCCGCGCAGCCGTTCAACTTCGCGTAGTCGCGCCACTTCACGCAGCCGCTCGAGCGCGCTTCGGCGCGATTTGGACAATTGAGGCATGGCTGCGGGCGCAGACCTCAGCACAGAAAGGAGCGAGGTCGCAAGGGCCAAAATGGCCGAGACGGCGACGAAGCGACTCACTTTCGTTGCATCTTACCTGCTGTTGGAAATAGAGGGTCCTCGAGTTTAAGCGTATTCGTTTCTGGACAACTCCTGCGGGTTCAATCAGAGTTCATTTCGTACGAGATGACGGCTAGTGCAGCGACGATATTGTGACGCGCGACTATACGACAAGTTTTGCAGCGGAGCTGAAACGAAGACGAGAAACTCGAGTATCATTTAACGTTTTTTTTTTTACCACTAACAATTGGATAGAAATGGTTCAGCCGTGAACAACATGCATCGACTCGCGTCGTGCGCTGTATGTTTATCACGCATGGGTCAGCGTGGACGTGGCCTTGGATGAAGCCGCGACTTAGCATTTATCTAGTATTTCGATTTTTATTTTGTTTTTGGTGTTTTCTTTCATTTGAGTTTCGCTGACACATTGGGTGCGTTTGAGTGTTCACGGTGTTTATAAATGTTTTCAGCTGGTGCTCGTTTTATGGTGCGACAGGCTACAAAATTGCTCGGAGGCGGAGTTGCGACTCGAGAGGTAGGCGAAGATATATTCGAGGAAAAGGAAACTGATTTCAGTAGACTAGTGTGAGAAGAAGCTGATCGCATAAGTGATACTATTCGGAACAAAGGAAAAGTCAATTTAATCATGGCCACGGGTCGGGGAAAGCGGAGATAGTGCTTCACTATAAATGCTGACTTCTGTGCTACTAGCTATCGTGGAGGACCTGGAGTCCTTTACTTGTCTGCGGGTTTCTTGCGCAGCTTCTTGTTGCTCCGGAACCACTCCTCGGCGTGCGTGTGGTTTGGATCCTTCGGGCAGGGGTCGGCGCTGCACTCGACGCATACGCTCTTGTTGTTGTGGATTCCTCCTAGCTTACACAAGTGGTAAATACAACAGTTGCGTTTTGTTTGCTCCTTCATGGTGTCAAACTCCACATCGAACTTTTTACAAAACTGGATTCTCATTGCTTCGACGAACGCCTTCTGCTTTTCCGCTCGGTCCGAGGTTCCATCGCCTGTCCGCTGCAGCTTGGGCACGGGCCCGTCGCTGTTGTTGTTCGCTCCTGGGCGCTTGTTGTTCGCGCCGGGTGCTCCCGCGTTCGGCTGATGCTGGTTGCCTTTCCCTGGGTGTTGAAGGTTTTTGTACTTCAGCGGCTGCGCGTTCTCTCCCTTCCCCTTCTTCGCGAGGAACTGTCGTTGCTCCTGGCGGAGCTTGTCTGCTGCGGCTTTTTCTTTTGCGGCCTTGGCGCGCTCTTGCATCACGTAGGTCTCTTGCTCCTTCGACGCGTTCGGGATCGCGAGGAGCCACGTTGTCCATTTTCGCACGAGATCTACTGTTGTCGTCGGGGGCGCGTTGACTCCGTGTGGGTTTTCGCGCATATATTCCAGCGCGAGGGTAAGCAGCCACAAGGTGCGGCTCTTTTTCAGCATCTCCTTCACGAGCGCTGATTCCTCTTCCTTCAGCTTCAGGTCCAAAGAATCGTAAAAATTCTTCGTCTGGAGCTCGGACATTCGCGCTATGCGACCACGCGTGTAGGTCAGACCTAGCACGCATGATCGCATATTGAACTCCCTCCACAACTTTTCTGCGTTGTCTTTTACGATTCTGGCTGGGTCCGGATTCTCCGTTCCAATCACCGCCTCGACGTCGTCGCGGAGCTTCGCCAGCACGGAGCGGAGGCAGGACAGCTCCTTGCGGTCCTTGCACTGGTAGTGGATTTTGAGAGGTGGATCGACAAGAGGTATGAGTAGTAAAGTTTGATTTCTAGCGTAGCATCGGCCAACAGAAGTGGCAGCATCGTTCACTAAAAGAAGTGGTGGCTTCGTAGGCATGGGGATCTAAGTTTGTACCTGCAGGACGCGGCGCAACCCGGAGTCGTTCGACACGGCCATGTACACAATTTTCTGCCAAGTGCGGGACAATCGATCCTTGCTGGTGAAGCCCAGCGGCGCGAACATTTGGCTCATGTCCAGGATTGGCGCTTTCCCTTTTTCGGCGGCTACTTCGATAGCCGCCGAGAAGGAAAGTTTGCTCGTCTTGTCGTTGGTGACGAGTATCATCAGGTCTTCGCGGAAATCGACGAAGAAGGTGCTGCTGGGGTCGCCTGCGTCTTTATCGAACTGCAGCAGGCAGGCGTCGATCGTCGGCCGCAGGTGGATCCCCCAAAATTGGTCGCTGAAGAACTCGTGAGGCGTGCAGGTTCCTGCTGTGACTTTTTCTGCTGCCATTTTCTGCACGTACGTTGTGACTTCGTGGATCACCTGCCTCGACACTTGCGGATTGATCCAGCGTTTATCTGAGGTGGGATTGACGCCCACTGTTGCCACATGTCGCATGACTTCCGCTGGGATCGACTCGGTCTTGGGTTTGAAACCCCCGCAGTGCGCCCCGGACCTGGGGAGCTCCATATATTGCACGGCGTTTTCGCAATTAGTCTTGCGATCCTCTGTCTTGACTCCATCTGGGCGCAGTGTGGTCTTGATGTTGAACATCGGGTCTAGTGCTGCTTCTTCCTGGTCGGCTCTGCGGTTTGTGTACAGGGCGGCCGCAGCAAACGCGTTTTCTACTAGGTACTTCCCGCCGTCGGGTTGCCCCTCTGCTGCTTGTTGTTGCACCTTGCGCAGCTCCTCTTGCTGGGCCCTGTACTTTTTAAACAGGTCCTTCTCTTGCGTCTGCATGTCCAGGGTCTCGCGCAGGGCATCGAGCTTAGCCTTGCCTTCCGCGACGATATCGTCAAGGGATTGCTGCATTGAACGCGGCTGCTGTTCCGCCTCCACTAAGTCCAGCCCGTCTGGCCCCGACACGAACATGCCGCCCATGCTGCCGCCAGGTGCTGTTCCTGCAAGGGGCTGGAGAGGGTTGACTGCGGTTAAGCCCGGGCTGTGTCCCCCTAGCTGTGCTCGGACTGCGTCTGCCTGCTGGCGCGTTACCAGTGCTTCTTTTGCTTTCTGGATCTCGAGTTCGCGGCGCTGCAGCTCCTCCTGGTGTTGCCGCTGCGCTTCCTGGCGCTGCTGGTTCATCTTGTCTTGGTCTTTCTTTATCTTCTGTTTGAAGACTTCACCACGCTCATCTTGCATTTTCTGATGCGCTGCTTGCAGCTGGGCTTGCCTCTCGAGGGACTCCTTCGCTTGTTGCTCTGCTGCTTTTCGTGCTGCCAGGGCTTGGGCTTGGACCTCCTTGCTCTGAGCTTGGGCGAGGACCTCTGATTCCTTGCGTTGTTGCGCTAGCTGTTGGTCCGCGAGCTGCCGTGCTGTGGTCATCTGCTGGTCCGCGGCGCGGCGCGAGGCCTCCATCTGGTCTTCTGAGGCATTGCGCTGTTTCTCCATCATCTGCTGGAATGAAGTTGCATTCGACTGCATCTGCTCTTCGATTTGTTTCATCTTGGCAGCGTGTGCATCCTGGTCGGCTGCCCTCTTCTCTTCCATTTCCTTCTGGATTTTCGCATTGCGTGCGCGTTCGGCCTCTGTCCGCTTCTCCTGTTCGCGGAGGGCCTTTTTGAGGCGCGCCAGCTCCTGCTGTTGCGCGAGGAGTAGGGGGTCGGGCAGCTGTTGTCCCGGGGTGGGCGTGGCATTGTTTGTGGAGTTGGAGTCTGTTGCTGAAGATGGTGACGCTATCGGGGCGGACGCTCCCGGAATGTAGACTCCGGGCAAATTCGGCTGCTGCTGAAGTTGTGCCCAAGTTCCTGCAGCGCTCGCATGCGCCGATGCATATGCCGCTGCAAGAGACGCGGTTTCGTTGGAGGTTGCTCCCGGTGCTGCTGCAGGAGGGCTTGTGGATGCTCCCGGCATTGCGGCGCTCGTCGTCGTGGCTGCAGGGGGGTTCGCGACTGCTACTGGCGTCGACCCGCCGGCGCTTGTGTTTTGCTGTTGCGGCTGATGCGCTGCTCCACCTGGGTTCGGGGCTGCACCTGGCGTTGCTCCACCCGTGCTGGCGTTCTGCTGTTGCAGCGGAGGCTCCACTACGTCCGGCCCCGGAGGCTGGGCTGCCGGTCCCGCCGGTGCATTCGCTACCGGTCCTCCCGGTGGCTGCTGCGCCTGACCCTCCTGCTGCTGGCCATTGGCGCTGGGTAGGCCCTCGAGTAGGGCGTCCAGTTGAGCGCTGTCGAGGATATCTGCTCCTCCAGCATTGGTGTCCTGCTGCTGCTGTCCAGGCGGCGGCACTTCGGCTCCCGTGGCTGATGTGTTGCTGGTCTGGGCGCTCGCGATTGCTTCACTCGCCTTGGGGAATATGCCTCCTGCAGGCTCGTTTTCCGCTCCGGTCGGGGCTGCGTGAGCACTGTTGGTCCCCTCTCCTGTCGGGGCTGCGAGAGCGCCACCACCTCCCGCGAAAAGGCCATGGGTTTGCGTCTGCGAGAGAATGACTGGGTCGCCATGGGTGCCTGTTCCTGTGGTAAATACGTTCGGGATTTGGCCGAGCTGCTGCGCCGGGGGTTGCGCCTCGTGCATCTCTACATCTGACGGCTGCGACCCGAAGTTGTCGCTGCGAGGAGATAGCATTTGTGCATCCTGCTGCTGTTGCTGGCCTTCGTGGAGGATGTTGATGACTTGAGCCGCCGTGGTCGCCGATTTTGCGGCCACCGCCACATCTCCGTCCGCGCTGTTGACGTCGGCTGGATCGTCTGCTGCATCCAGCGATGGTGCCTTCGCAGCCGCCGACGATGAGAAGAGGTTGTTGAGCGAGGCATCGTTGAATTCGCTAAGCGGAGAGAAAATATCTTCCTGTTTGCTGGAGGCGGCTATTGTTCCCGCTTTCGGCGCTGCTCCCTGATCGCCTTTGCCTATACTTTTCGTAATCATCTGGGGGCCCTTCCCTTTCTGGGGAGGCGGGGGCTGGACCGAGCCCCCTGACAGGATATTGTGGAGGGTGTGCTGTTGTCCCGTTCGGATGGTGCCCGTCCCCCCACTGTTCAGCTCACCTCCTTTCCCGCTGGCCGACAGCGTGGCCATCGCTGATTGTCGCGCCGACGACTGTGACTGTTTCGCTAGCTGAGAGCTCTTGGCCTTCGCCAGCTTCTGCTCTGTTGCTGCTGCCTTTTTAGTAGCGGCCGCTTCTGCCTTGGCTGCTGCTGCTGCTGCTTTCTTTGCGGCTGTGGCTGCTTTGCGTTCGGATGCCACTTTGGCTTTGTCCAGCCGCTTCTGCTGTGTTGCTGAGCTGTGATTGGTGCTGCCGGTCCTGGGGGCGGTTGTCTTCCTGCCGCGGCTAGAGAGCTGATTTCCGGCACCGCGGGAGGGGCATTATTTTCTCCTGCTATTGGCGACGATGCTCTGCTGCTCGTCGTTTTGCTAGCGACTGCCTTCGACGTGGCTCCCGTGGCGCTCTCCACGGCCACGTCTGTCAAAGACCCTGCCGCTGCCGCCTTGGCCCCATACGGGTTGAAGTCTCTGAGCCTCATCGTGGCTGCGAGCAAGTAGTTGCGCAGCTGCTCGTCTCTTGATTGGCGCGGCCAGTGCTTCTTCTGGGCTGCCTTTCTAAAAAGGGTTTCGCGTGAAAGCTCACCTCCTCGCGGCACTACTATTTTGAAGGCTCTGCTCAACAGGGACGAGACCGGGTCGAGTCTTGCGCGCTGGAGGATCGCCTTCCTGTCGCTCTCCGTCAGGCACGGCGCTTGCAGAATGGCGCGCAGTCGCAGGCAGAAGAAGCTCAGCTGCAACAACGGGATGCTCGAGATGATGCGCTTCGATGACAGCACGCAGCTTACAAATCTTGGAAGCTTCTTTTTCTCCTTGTTAGAGTTGTGGAAGAGGTAGAGCGTGTCGCGGAAGACGTGCATGTACTGCAGCGATACTGGATCGAGAGTTCTGATGAAGTCGTAGAGCTGTGGGTTTTCGGACGAGCAGACAGACTCACCGTCGTGCGTCGCGTAGCGTACAGACGTCTGCAGCAAGGAGCCAAAGTAGCACGCCGCTCGTTGCGCCCACCACTTGTCTGTCTCCGAGGTCGGATCTGCCCTGATATTGTTTTTGATCATGTTGCGGAGCGACTGGCTGCATACCTCATAGATGGGCTGTTCGAGCTCGATGGTATGCAGGTGAAATTGCGAGTCCGCCTCCCTCAACTCCTTCTCCACCTCTGGCAGCCGCATCTTCGATGTGTCGAGGAGCTTCGTGAACCAATCCGCGTCGTTTTCGTCTACTATCAGCGCGTATTCCTTTGGGATCATGAAGGTTTTCTTATTCGTGTTGTGGATTAGGTGCGTGTAGGTATTCACACGCGTCGGCTGCTGTCCTGCCGCCGACCCGGACGATGAGCTTGCTGCTGCCCGCGCTGCGGAGCTCGCGGACGCACCGGCCGCCGGTTGATGTGCTTTCGACGACGAGGAGGACGCTGCCTGCTGCTGACTGGTTCCCGGCTGTAGGGCGACGGGGGGGGCCGTGCTTGTCGGTTGTTGTGGCTCGCTGCTGTCCGCTGCCACGTGGCTGGAGATTTTCTGCCACAGCTCTTCGGGAGTGGGGTCGCGCTCCTCCTCTTCCACCCACCTCATGTTGGCGGGGTCGACGTCGTCGTCTTCGTCATCGGCGCGCTGGAGCTCGTCTAGCTTCGCCCCGATGACTAGGCCCTCTTGCTGCTGTTGCTCGTCCTCCTGCAACTGCTCATGCTGATCGCCTGGCACGAACTCGTCGTCGAATCCGGGATCGAGCTCAATGTCGGATTCGAGCTCCAGCTCGAGATCCTCCGCTCCCATGGCGGGTTCGTTTGCGGATGAAGCAAAGGCGACGTCACGCGCCTCTTCTTGGTACTATTCTTTTAGTAGGCAGAGAAGTTAACTTTACTTCGAAGGCCCGATAGATTTACAGTTTGCGCAAAAGCAGTATCCTAGTCTTAGACACACTTCACAGCTTTCTCGCTTGGTTGAAGTAGCATTACCGCCTACTCCTGTAGTTTCGATTCGATATTGATGTGGTGACTGACGCAAGAGGGTCTATTGTGGGCACCGCGACGAGACGCAACGACACTAGCACTGGGAAGATAGAGATGGCCCTCACGGCCGACATCAAGAACATCAATCCCGGCGCAGCTTCTGTTCATGATCGTTTTTATTTGAAGGGGCTCTTTATCTCCACCTTTCGCATTGTCTCGGCTGCGGTATCGCGGGGGCCGTTTGATTCTGTCTCACCTCAGTGCGGAATCATGAGCGCCGTTTCGCTGTCTTTAGTGTTTAGCACTAATTTGCTCCACCCTGTTATCGAAGTTCTCATCTACATCCGGTAGCGGCACGGGGACGACGGCGGATCGTCTTCCAGGTAGTCCCGCGACGACGGCGGGTCGCAGTAGCCACCCACTTCGCGCTTGGTGTTGCCCCACTCTTGCTGCTGTTCCGTGGCTTGATGTTCGCGCCGCTGCCAGGGGAGCTGCTGAGCGCTGGAACTGGCAGCTTCACCATGATGCAAAGCCGCGGGGCCCGAGGGGGTGTTAGCCGGGGAGTACTCTTCGTCGTCCTCGTCCTTTTTCTCGAGGTGCTCGAGCACCTCGATGAGCTTTTTGTTGACCGTGGCGCCCTGTTTTTCCACCGCGGAGCGCACCTTGCCCAGTTTCTGGAGCACTTTGTCCACCTTGAAGTCTAAGGTGGTACCCTCCACTTCCGAATCCGTTTCGACGCCGCAAGCCAGGCTCATGGACCACTTGGGTCCGTCCGTCTTGTTGCTCTGCACGAACTGGTCACGCACGCCGCCGGGTTTGAACAGGTCGTGCTGTAACTTCTCCTCGTCGATGCTGACGGTGCTCAGAGGATGATGATTGCGCTGGGCAAGGAAGATAAATGCTAAATCGATTTGATGGCAGATTCGTAAAAAGAGTACCCTTTTTTGATTGCCTTGCTGCAAGCCGCCTTTGCTCCGTTGCTGGCCGTGACGACGCTGTAGTGTGGGAGAAATGTTGATAATGAGGTGGCGGCACTACATCTGAATTCGATTTTCATCGAGAGGTAATATAGATGCCATTTCTTGGCCTCGCACTCCAGCTTCCAGCTCTGACACATTTCGCCACTGAACGCCGGAAACTTGTGTAGCACCTCGCGGACCAAGTTGTCGTCGATGCCAGTCCCGTTTTCGGGGCCGAACTCCGGGAAAATACGCTGGATGACAGCGCACAGCACTTGTTTCATGAACTCCTTCGCTTCGGTAGGGCGCGAGGAGTTCAGCGAAGCCGACGACTGCTTCGCTTTCGTGATGATGTACTGGGTGAGGCGTTTGTCATCCATGATCGCAGCTCGACCGATGTCGAGGGCGATCTTGTCGACCGCCGCTCGGATTTTGGCATACTCGCCGGGCGAGTTCACCGCGCCCATCGGCAACTGGGCGGGCAGCTCGTCGGCAGGCATTTCAATCGTATCGTCTACGTAAGTAGCGTACACCTTGGTAAAATCTTGACTGTAGAAGATCGAGGACATGAGACAGCTTCTTCGTGGTATTGATGCGGTACAGCTTCGCGCCGTAAACTTGCGTCTTCGGCTCGCCGAGACAGCTGCTGACCTATTAATCAAAGATGCGCCTTTCGTGACTACCGTGATTGTGCGTTGTCGTTTTCGGAGTGACGTGCTGTCGGCGCTAGGGAAAAAGTTCCAGCCATCGCAATCCGCGATGAAGTATCAGAGCAATGACAATCTGCACTGAGTCGAGCCAGAATCTGAGGATCAGCTCGAGCAATAAAAGTAGCACGATGAGCCCGACTGCCAAAAGTGAGAAGAAAGCGACCGCGGCTAACAGATCCTTCTGTGCTTCTCGTTCGCAGATGAGACACGCAACACTTAGAAGCAAGGCAATCCCTGCTATCGCGCTGAGCAACGTATCGACATCGCAGCTGAGCACCATATTTTAATCGTTGTGTGCTCCTGTCTCGGAAAAAATGATGGCAACGCCATTCGTTTTCTTCATCATTCTAGCTTGTCCTTCACATAGCAGTGCGCGTGTTCATCGCCTCTGCGGCATCAGCCATTGTTGCGGGAGCTGCGCAACACACATCGACGCCCACACTGCGTACTTGTGCGGGGTCTCGTATTACTACGAGTGGTCGTGAGCTCACGATCATTTTGCGTTTTGGTATCGGATTTGGGAAAAACGTGGCATGTTGTCGGGCGTACGGAGGTTTTATTCCACACGTTGGAGACGAACACGCGTCCTTCGGCCATACTGCCCGCTCGAGGCTGGGCGCCCGGTTGGAGGCATTTAGGGGAGAAGATGTAGGGGAGGTCTAGCCTCCTGCCGTTCCACTCTCGGGGAGCGGGCTCATGTGTCCAAGCACATGGCGGCGGGTAAATGATGGTAATGATGGTAATGATGGTAATGATGGTAATGATGAGGGGGGAAATGATGTTTGTCCGATGTGTCGCTACTCGCGACATACCAAACTGCACGGCCTCGTCTGCGACTCGCATCAGAGGGTGCTGGAGGTCGGTGTTGCGACTCGCATCACCTAACCTCCTACGAGGCCAGCTCCATCCCCGGGGGGAGGGCGAAGGCCAAGGAGGGCTCGCGAGGACGCGATTTCTCATACATGGCTCCACCGCAATGTCAATCAATGCCAGCAGCGCCTCCTTGTGAAAGCAGTCTCGCCTGCAGACACATGGAGGACGCCGACCGTCGTCCCAGCCTCAGGCAAACCACAACGGACTCTACTCTTCGCGGAAAATTCCAACAGGGGAACCTCAGGTCAGAGTACGTCCATCGTGGCACGGTCAAAGATCGACATCGCCCTGTCCTACCAAAGTAGAACCGAGTGGCGCAAGTTCTTCTGCGTACACACGACAGTACAGAGGCAGAAAAAGAACATGCGCAACGATGGTTCCAAGCCGTAGCAACACAGCGCAGAATTCTGGACGTGGAGAACACTAGGGCCTGGGCCTGAATAGCTGTGCTTTCTCTTTCGTGCCGTCAACGTGAGATATTTATCCTAGTAAGTACTTAAACGCATCAGTACCATCCTGGCTAGCGCGAGCGTTCCCGGCGGCGAGAAGTCTTTTTTCCTTTCTGCCTTTCCGGCGTATTTTTGTAGCAGCGGCTTGCTTTCCTCCATGATATCCTGCATCGCTTTGACTGCTTTCCCCGCGCGTTTGTCCGCGTCCGCTACTTCCGCCGTTTTCGCCCGCATGCGCATCTCCGTGGGCTCCGTGTCCACGTGGAGCGAACTCCCCAGGTGCGACAGCGACTGCTTCACCCCCGGGCGGGACGCGCGCGGCGACCACATTTGGGCCGGCGATCTGGTAGCAGAGTAGAACACCGAGTGTTGTAGGTCCTTGTACCGCCCGAGCCGGGAGGTTCCATCGGGCGACATGCGCACGTTGTGGGGGTCGCTCTGGTGGAAGGGGTTGCGGCCCGCCCAGTCGTGCAGGTAGCGGGGGGAGAGATGGTCCCGCGCAAACTTCGCACTCAGGTGGAGGCTGTTCGACTCGAGGTGCGAGCGAACGAACTCAGGATAGAAGTGCGGCTCGTGCTGGATCGATGGCTCCTCCTGCTGGGGCGATGGCTGCGAGGAGGGATCCGCTGCGTTGTTCGTGCCCTTCCCCGCTGTGGCTTCCTCCTGTCTCGCCTCTATCACCACCTGCTGTCGCGCGCGAGCCGCAGGAGCGTCCGGGTGCCTGTCGTGTGTGTAGTTTGGCATATGCATAACCTCTATATTTATATCTTCGGAATTGGCCATTTGCAGATGGTTGTAGAAGTTGTACTCTTTACTACTAAATTTTATCAGGCGGTCGAGCGTCGGGCGTCGGCGTGGTTCTTCCTATGCACTGTGTGTTTTTCATCGTGACTCACACTCTCTCTAGTTTGCTTGGAGTAGAACAAAAGGCACGCCGGTGCGTGCAACTGCACGAAAAAAGAATCGTGAACAGTACGGGTCCTCTCTGATGTGGCATGCTGTTCCTTGCATCACGTCCGCCTGTCTGTATTGCTTCCAGCCCGAGGCCACGGTTCCGCGCTGCGTGTCTGGCGATGCTCGTCTTGTTCGCACGGACAAACCCGCCATGTTCATCGGAGGTATGCCGCTCGAAGTAGATGCTGCAGCACCTGCGCGTCTTCCGTCATCTTCTCGTGCTCCCCTACTGCTCCCTAAAACAGTTGCTGTTCCAGCAGGAGCCTTCCCCTTTGCCCCCGGCGCCAGTGCGTTTACCGTTCCCCCCGGGGTGTTCAGAACTACGGCCGTACTCGTGTCCTGGAGCGCCCGCCGCACGCGCGAGCTCTCATGCGCAGCTTCGTAGCGCAAGAGCGAACGACTAGCCACAGTCTCCCCAGCCAGCATCTTGTTGTCCGGGCTCTCCACGACGCCCGTGGCTGCCTTCGCACCGGCTACAGCCTTGGTCTCTGGTGGAGAAGCCGCAGGCTCGGGCATCGAAGACCAGAAGCGAGACTGAAACGAAAGAACCGAGTTTAAAACGTAGATGGGGTGAATCCGATGATCGCGTGAGGCTTGCAATTCTGTCGCTTGCCTTGTTCCTTCGTGATGTTCGTGTTTCTATGGGGGGGATGGGGAAGTTGTCATCTTGTGGGTAGCTGCGTCACTGTCAAATCAAGATTTAGCTTTGGAGTCCGAGTAGGAAAAGTACAGTGATCTCAGACACGCATACACGAGTTTCAATTGATTCTGACGAAAATGACGGACCACGGCAATGAAACAAACGAAGCATGACATCACATCTAGACCTTGCGACGACAACGAAAACCGCGTGTTGTAAACGGTGGAAGAGGAAAACCGAGGCTCTCGTGGACGCACGCGGTGCAAAAAGCATACAACATTCATAGAAAGCTATAGTTTTGGCAGCCGATGTAGCGGCCCCGTACGAGTATACGGGGGCGATGGGGTGAAACAAGCATACAAAAATAGGGGCGGCAGCAGGGAAGTCGAAGTGAGCCGGTGGGAGGGAAAGGAAAGGTGTGGAAAATAAGCCTAAGCCAAAGCCAGTAGCTAGAAATAAAATCAATGGGAATAGCGCATACTTGTGTAATGGCTATGGCAATGGGTATGGGAGGGGTGCCACCCAAACCTTCTGACCGCGGAGTTCCGCCTTTGCTCCTACTTCCGACCTCTTTCTTGCAAGACAACCAAAGTAGGGGGACCCCGCAGACCCCCTCGCCCTCCCGAATTTCACAATGTTGTGTACCATTTGCTTACTTTAGCTGCTACTTGCTTCCCTCCTGGCCCCACCATACACAACGCCTGTTGCTGGATCAATATCCTGATCCTCGTCCTCCATGCTGGGTTCATCGACCGCAAAAGAAGAAGACGAAGAGCCTCCTGCTTCATCTTCTGCGGACGGTGGTACTGGAAGAGTAGATCCTGGCACGGGCGTCTTATCCGATCCAAGCACTTCTCCCGACGTCTGCTCGCTTGTTTCCGCCGGCGGCGGAAAGCAGGTTGCGCACAGCACGAAGGTTTCGGTGGCGAGCAGGAGCGCGGCCCACTGGTGTTGGAGCTTGTTGGCTGTCTCGAACGCCTGAATGCGGCTCCGAATTAAGTGCGTGGCGCAGTACTCCTCCGACAAGTGCTGCGTTTGTTGTAAAAAGTGCCCATACGACTCGAGCCGATCGTTGTAGTTCCGGTTTACGAACTGCCACTTGTGCACCAGCTCGTCGTGCGCCAGCCGCACGTCCGTCGCGTTCGGGCAGCACGAGACTTGTGGGCCGTCGTGCGGAGGTGGTCCTCCTGCTTCAGATGGTGGAGATGATGTTGAGTACAAACGGGGGCAGACGGGCGACGCACCCTTGTACTGTCCGATGTGCTCGCTCGAGCCGGCACCCACCTCCTCATCGGCAAGAAAAAAACGCTCCGTGCTGGTCTCAGAAGCAGAATCCGAGGTTTGAAACCACCAGGAGGCGGCGGCGGCGGACTCGTGCGTGCAATAGTTTTGAACGAGCACGGAGTTGAGTTGTTGCGGCGGATGATCAACCCCTATCCGAGAAGGCCGCTGATCATCCGCCACTGCAAGAGAACGAGCTGCAAAGACTTGAGACGAGACCACAAACAAGACATAGGTCCTCGTTCGGAGCGCCATTGCCATATCGCTATCGTGGTTACCTTTCTAGTATTAAAATGTCGAGATCGATATCGAAAATTGGAATTCCAGAGCAGGGATCATCAATCAACTAACTATCGGACACTGGTGCTGGTGCCCAATCGCAATCTATAAGTAGTGGCACAACTTAATAGTACAGATTGGATTCCATTTCCAAAGCACGTCCACCTCCACGTCACGAGCACAAACACAATTGAGCAAACAAATTACTTAATTTTTGCGCTCTTCTCATATATTTTTGCGCAGACGTTTTTTGTGTCAACAAGTACTTTTTGTTTTGAACAACGAGAGAATATCCTCGTCCCCTTCCGTTTCGAGGAGTTCGTCTAGTCCCACTTCTTTGCTTTCGTCTCCTGCTTCGGTTGGATTCCAACCGTTGGAGATCGTACGGATTGAGTCTTTGGCCAATGAATCGGCCTCAGATAGGCCTGCCAATGCCATCGGGTAGCTACTAGCACGAGCACTACCTCTTGGCGACTAGTAGCCGTAGCGCCCGGACCTATTGTTTTGGCGCGATCGCCGCCCGTGTAGAATTTTATATAAAGGCAAGATGACTCTGTGTCTGTGCTAATGATGGGGATCCCACCTCCTTAATGTCGTCCGTAAGAAAGCCATAGAGTCGGCATCTGCCGGAGCAGCCCTGCCCTAGACACGCGACGGGGGAGGACGCGAGGAGCACAAGCAACCGGAACCGCGCACGCACGGAGGAGGAGCACAAGGGGCCGCCCCTCAGTACCTCCGGACACTTGGCCCCCAACTTTGGAAGGAGTAGTAGTACGTCTACGTATCTATGAAGAACATATTTACGTGTACTGGTTTTTTTCGGGGGGGTAGTACTTTCACTTTTGATTGACTGACTGATTTGTATTTCCTTTTCCGTGCTCTCCCTAGAAAAAGGCACTTAGACGCAGAGACATAGTTAGCCTTAGCCTTTTATAAAAAATGCAAAAAAAAAATAAACGCGCATGGCACCACGATCACGTAGTGAGAAGTTGCAAGAAAGCATTGAGCATAACTATAGAATAAGAGAAAAAAAAAGCGATTTGAATAAAGTTGTCACCAAGAGTTCTTATGCGACTCCCCGCGTCTTTATCATCTTCATCTCCCTCCTTGCATCCGTCCTCCCGTTTTATTTGGCGGTCGAATTTAACCCGTGACCGTCATCATAAGGTCCTTCCTTGAGCTCTCACCCGATGGACTTGGAAATTGGATTTGATTTTCGTATTGATTTTAAGCGTTCCTAGCACCCCCGTCCTTGCTAAGTAAGGGATGAACATGAATAAACCCGCTACGATCATGGAGGTACAGCATCGGGGGCTGGAGCTGGACAAGTGGCTCCAGAGGACCCTGCGCCTGCGCGCGCGCAGTTAGTACTTCTATATAGCTCTCAGCTGTTCGTGTTTCATGTTTTTCTCGCTACTACTGTTGACACTTCTAGAGATTACACCTCGTCGCAATCACTCAACTATTGTAGTTGTACTCGATGCTGGGGGGAGAGCTAAACATCGCATATCGTATCTGACCAGGGGACGGCGTCGGCAAAGGCGATTGTGCATCTTAGTATTGTACCTGATCGGGGGTCGTGGACAGCTGTTGAATACTGTTGGTGATGACGCTGCTCCGCATTCTCGTTTTTCGGGTCGTGGAACTCAAGAATAGCGTTGGGTAGGTCGTTGCTGTAAGTGGAAGGCTTGGACGCCGGCCCCACTTCTTACGTCAAAGTCGTTTCTGTCCTGGAGGTCGAGGTTTATTAAGTTCACTCTCACTCAACATAAACATTTTCAGATTCAGATATAAGAAATAGAAAAGTAGTACACTAGTAAAACCGAGTACGACGACGTCGATGACCCGTGGGCTGCTTCTGCTCGTCACGAGCAGCAGCAGCCCAGCACGGGTCATCGATAAATAGATGAGCTCGTGCTTCTTCTCGTCCTCAGCAAGAGGTACATACAATCTCCGTCGGCGGTGCGAACTCAGCAGGACCCGCGGACGCAGCCAGTCGACGTCCCTCCCTGCACGAAGCTTCTTTCTATTCGGGATGGGAGTTGTGCTGTCGGACGCTTCGGCGAAATCTTCGACCGTCTTTGTTCTCGCCTGGCCCTGGACCATCATAACGCCCTACTTTGCACGTTTTCTGTTCTGCGTTCCCGTCGACCGGAACTTTTGTGCAGGGTCTTCCAGCCTTATCTCGCACCAGCGGCTTGCCGCAGTCTTCCAGTGGCACATCTTCGCATCGCTTCTCGCGGCGTGTGAGAAAGGGCCCGGGCGCGCATGCGCCGTCGTCCCAGAGGCAGGAGCGCGGCACTGCGACCTTTCCACTGTCGTGCTCCCAGTCCACCGCTGCTTCCAGGCAAGCGTTTTTCTCCGTCAGCTCCTTGCAGGTGGTCGGTTTGCATTTTTTGTCAGCCTCGTTCCAGATGCAGTTCCGATCGACCGAGTCGGAGTCAGCTTTCGGCGCGGTGCTCCCAATCGTCCTCCCGCAATCGTCACGCTCAACTTCAGCTATCACGTAACAGTTCGGGATCAGTTCGTTCCAGCGTGGGAAATCATGTCCACCGCGTTTGACCAAAACCAGCGGCCCTGCGCCTGGCCCTGGACCATCATAAAGCCCCACTTTGCACGTTTTCTGTTCTGC
>RXOD01004632.1:0-19743 GCA_005223375.1 Amoebophrya sp. AT5.2
ATCCACCAGCACTACAGCGATCATGTTCACAGCCCCAGGAGGAACTGTTTGTAAGTATTTTTCAGTACTACGTACTGGTTTAGTACGACACAGGCACTCGGACTCGCAGTCGCACTGCCTCTGGCGCCACATCAATCTACTAGGCAGCGGCAAGCTAAGGCTTAGGCTCAGATGAATACCTAAGGCTTAGGCTCAGAAGCAGAACACAGATCTGCCACTGCGCCAGAATGCCCGAGGGATTGAGTTTTGTTAGATGCTGTTATCAATTTACGATCAAGTCTTCATCTACAACGTCTACTGGCCGCAAAATACATTTTGATCATTTCCACTTCATGTTGATGGTCGCATAGCTCTTTGCGAATCATGATTCATAGTCCGCGCGCCATCGGTGGTGAAGGATCAAAAGAGTGGTCCGTCGAGCACTTCTTCTTTCCGCGGCGAAATTTTTACGCACTTCCTTTCCTCGACCAATGGCTTTACGGCCCTGCGTTTTCTTGCAGCGCTTTTCCGCCAGCGTGCAGGTACTGCAGCATCATGTCCACGAGCCGGTTTCTTGCGTGCAAATAGTTGATCTCCTCCAGGCTGAGCTCGCCCCCCACAGCCAACTGGGTCAGTTGCAGCGCTATCTCGGGCTGGTACTTCTGTATCACCCGGTACAGGTCCTCTGGCGTGTTCAAATATTCCGCGTCCGGGTCCGGGCGTACGCTCATCCCGAGACTCGCTATGTGCTTGCGTGCATAGTCTTTCAGTGTGCAGGCCCCGCCCGGAGGACCACCTTGCGAAGAAGTCCCCGGTCCTCCTGCGGCGGCCGCTGCGGTCGTTGCTGGCACGACAATTGCAGGGGCAGCCGTCCCAACACCGCTCCCGCGCCCAAACCCGAAGCAAGGCAAACAGTAAAACTTCTCTTCCATCTCGTCGTACCCGAAGTTGTAGGGCTGTGCCTTCTGGGTCTCGATCGGTGCCTGGCACCACGTACAGATCACACGATCGGGAATCGCGCCAAGGGTTGGGAACTGCAACGGTTGATCCCCAGGAGCCGCCCACGGATTGCTTGGGTGCACTTCAGGATTTTGCAGATGAAAATCATCACCTTCACCCTCGTCAAATTTTTCATCGAACGCGGCTGCGACGTCCCGTGCGGTTTTTTGCAGTCGTTCCGCCTGTGCGACGATTGGGTAGTGAGGCCCACTCGGGCGCGCAAGCTGCTTACTGTACGGCTGAGTATTTGTTGAAGACGGTCCTGCGCGGGAATGATCGGAGCTCGGAGCTCCGCCGCCTCGCATACCCCGCGCCCACAGAGTTCTGGGCCGATGATGAATTTTCGGGAACTGCGGCGCGCCGAGACCAATCGTCTCGTAGTACCGATCTTTTTCTTGTTCTTCCGTCACGCCCCCGCGCTCATCTTCCGCAGACGAGGAGGTAGGCTCGTCGCCCCGGTGTTGTGGTAGCGCCTGAGTCGTCGAGAAATCGCTCTTGCCACTTTTCCTCGGGCCAGGAGAAGCTCCGCCACTCTCGAACAGCCATTGGTTTCTTGTTTCACGCTCTTGCGTGGACCGGTGCGGATTCTTGTCAGTGAGATCGAGCCCCTCAAGTTCTCTCGCCAGGGAGCGGTCGGCCTCGTCGGTGCTCGAGTCGAGGTCGATTAGGATAGGTTGGGGCGCTTGCCCACCGGCGCGGGGATCGTAATACTTTGGCGGCGACCTGCTCCTGCCTCTGCTGCTGGACGAATTATTATAGCTGCTTCGATCATCTCTGTGCGGTGTCTGGGTTGCAGCGCTCGGGAGTAGCACCGGAGTAGCTGGTCCTGGTGTGGCTGGGGCCTGCGTGAATTCATCTTGACCTGCTTGTGGCTGCCGCGTGCGCGTGTCATCTGCTGCCGCCTGTCGAGTACTGCTTGAAGCGGCAGGAGGATGATTCTTGGCTCGACCTTTCTCACTGACCCGCATCCCTTGTGGAACCGCCGTTGATGAAGATGCCTTCGTAGGGTCGTCTTCATCATCACCACCTTCGTCGGCGCAGTCCCGCAGCTGCTGGCCTGCAAACAAAAACCGTTTGCGCTCGAGCGGTTTCAGTTGCAGTTCATCGGCCAGCTCCTGCGTGACGATCTCGTGCAGAAAACCCGCGCCCATGGTCGCGCACCACCTGCGCGCGGGCTCGAGGTAGTGCTCGAGCCGCAGCTCGGAGAGGAACCAGCCGAGCTCCTCATCGAAGGACGACGAAGCACCGGCCGAAGTCGATTGATGTTGAGAAAAACTGCCAGTGGACTCAGGCTCCATCGCCCGATGCCCGGCGTAGGCTAGGATCCGATCTAGTATTAGTATACGCAAGAGGTGGAACGTCGAAAGTCGCGGCAATGGTGTTGGTGAAGTTCGGTGCGTGATGGTCCTCTTGCGGATTTATTTGATTTCGTCTTTATGACCTCGAAGAATTATTGCAATGTCAACGTCAACGGTCAACTACGCGCCGTGTCGCTATCTTTGTGAATCAATAGATATCGAGTCGCTGTTGTATCTACATCTGCTTGTAGCGGTGTGGCGTAGCCTTGAAGTCAGTGTATGTACCCGTTCTATCAAGAATCTGCCGCCGTCAAAATTGCAGCAAACATATGCATCTAGCAAATAATGTTTTTCTTTTTGTCGCTGCCAGTGTGTGTGAAGGATGGATTGTCACACTAACGTAACTACATGAGGATCTTCAGCAGGTGCAGCCTCCGTGCCGTATCACAAGACAGACACAGGAACGACTTTGAAGATCGAGCGCCACAACCACAAGAAGTAGGTTTTATCATTAGTAGACGATCAACATAGACATTACAATTACTTGGTCAGGCATCAATCAAGACGAAGGAGCCGAAGGGAGGACAAATCAACGTTCTTGTGACGAGGATGCACAATGTTGAGCTTTGAATTTTTGCTGGTATTTCTGACCGGATTTTTCAGGCGAGGGAAAAAACTCCTACTCGTGGTTCTACATTTACTTCATTGGCCCTACCGAGTTGTAGTGAACGGGGCTGATGTAGCAGAGAAAGAGCTGCCTCTGTGACAGCTTTCGGCCCTTGTTGCCCTTCTTCGAAGGGGATGCCACGCCGCTGCTACTCGTCATCCCGGCCGAATCCTCCCCCTCCTCCTGTACGTTGTAGTGCAAAAGGTAGTTTTCCTCATCCGTGGTCACCACGGTGATGCCGACGGAGAAGCAGTCAGCCGCCGCCCGCAGACTGAGTTCGTCGCCCCAGTTTCGGTCTCGCCTCATGTCGCGCAAGTAGTCATCGAATTCGCCATCAACGAAGGGCGCGAAATCGTCGGAATGAGCAGCCATGAAGTCGCAGACCTGGCAAGGAACGGTTCATGATCATGTTGGAGGTCGCCATGATTGATGGACGTGCAGATCAAGCAGTACCTACAACTTTGCAATAATTAACTAGTCCGTACCAGTTTTCGCACCACTTGGTGGTACTGCTGCGTCCCGTAGAGCTCCCGGCTCAAGCTTCTGAACTGGCAGTTGCCATCTCCGTCGGAGATGCACTGCTGCAGCCTCAAAAAGCCGAGGCGTTCGTCCAGTATTCGCGTCCCTTTTGAGCCCGGCGCTGGGCGGGGATAGGTCGCTGGGCTGCTGTTCTGCGCGCCTCCGGATACCACCGAAGGACTACTGCTATTCCCTTTCCCACCAGTACCGCTGACAGCACTTCCGCCGCCAACGTGCGCCTTCGCTCGGTTTGCCCACTTCAGCAGCTTCGGGCGCATGAGTAGAAAGTGTGCGAGATCCGTCATCGACGGGGCCTTGCGGCGCAACCGACTGAGCAGGACCCGGTCGTATTCGCTACGCCTCATGAGTTTTTTCGGATTCTTCTGCACTTCTTCCGGGCTCCGGCGGGTCAGTCCGGCCAGCGGAATGCTTTCGAACTTGTAGGGGCTGGTGGTCGTAGTTGTACCACTACTAGTACTTGCCCCAACATATTTTTTTTCCGCGGAGGGCGGCGGCAACTGCGGGGGCGGCTGCCTGCGAGCAGGAGAGTCAAGATTTTCACTTTTGCCGACCGTAGTTGCGGTCGCCGCCAGATCTGCCCCGCCGGCACCACCCGAGCTGCCTGAAGAAATGCTTTTCCCTCTCTTTGGACATGGCCTGCCACCCATGCAGGTGAGGACCGCTTTTCTTCGATCCTCGTCCACCGCAGCTGACGGCTTCAAAACCGTTTTCGACGCTCGTCCGGTACTTCCTGGTAAGGCTTCTCCTTCGGCATGAGCATACTGTTGTGGCGATGGCGAATGATGTGCCGTACTGCCGTGTCCGTACTGGTACAGGTACTCATCGTCGTCCTCGAACGTAGTCCAGTTGATTAAAGCAGCGCGAGATTCATGTTCGTTGCCGCGAAACTGGTGCAGTACTTCGGCCAAATCCTCCTCGTCCCAGCCGGGGAAATCCTTGCGCAAAGACGCAAGTTGCTCGTTGTCCATTTTCCTTCGACAATCAGTTTTATTTTCCGGATTTGGAGGAAAATTCGCTTTTCTTTCGCCTGCTCTAGCTCTTCGATTTTTAGCTACAGCTACCTATTGAGGTGCTAGTCGTTCTTGTCATCCGATGACTACGTTTCAATCTACCACCGCATCTCCACAATTTTTCCGCTTTTCGAAGTCGAACGCGCCGCATCGCCGAGGGACACGGTAAAGACCCGCAGCACACTGACTTGTATCGATCGTCGAGTCTTCAGTCTGTCGTCTTCCGCTCTCGGCTAGTACCTCCTCTCGCAACGAGCGAAAATTCTAATTCAATGCCAGCCGAATCCGAAACCCGAAAAACAATGAGAAGAAGTCGTTTCTGTGCGGATTGTTTGAGTCCACATCAGTCGAGGACGCGATCATCTTCACGGTTCATCATGTTGAGCACGAGAGCAAGCGGAAGCTGCAACAGCTCGATGTCGATGGACTTCGAAGATACTGGATAGTTGTCGAGATGTCGACATCGAGCGGCGCGACACTGCCCGCTCCTTCGCTTTTGCTGGCTCTCTTTTTTCGCTCCCGATGTCTGTTCGTTTCGTTTCACTCCCTTTATTTGTGAGGTGATGACTTCTTACGGTCGGCTGCATGATTGGTCACGACAGATCCCACGATTCGATTATGCATTATGACCAGAGCACCTACTCTTCTCCTCGTTCGACGCCAGGCGCTGACGCTCAAACAATAGTGACATTGGTGTTTAGTACTCATGATTACTGTAAATTAATAGTATAGTACTTTTTTATTGTGGCTTGCGTTGCTGCGCTGGTTGCGCGAGCGCGGAAAATGACAGATCCAAGCGCGGCAGCCGCGGAGTCGAAGGTGGAAAACAAAGTGTCACGAGCACGACACGAGGTCAGTGAAAGAAAAGTGGGATCAAGACCACAGTACTCTCTTGATTACAAACATAAATACTTTTCTTAATTTTTGCGAATGTGCCTTTCTTCGATGCTGCTGGACTGGTGGAAACATATCAAACTTTAAATTACCCTCCAAAATTTAACCACGATGGACCTGGGCGCGACGAATTTACTAACACGGCTAGGTCCCGCCCGTCCCTGACCTGGTCGTGCTCTCTACGTAGTGTTTATGGCCGAAAAACTGTGCTCGACGGCGACCGCACAAGGACGGGAAAATTCGTTTATCTAGACGGTGAATTTCTTCAAAACCGGAAAACACAGGGGTATAGTTCGTTTCATCACAACTTCCTTTATTTATGACAATGTCCTTTGTCTCTGACGGCCACTGTCGCTCTCGGCGTAACACATGGCCCGACAACTGGCTGCGATCGATGTGGCGTCGAGCGCGGATATACCTGTGAAGAACCATCAATGTGGCCAAAGTACTTACTTACATGCATGGTATCTGTATCAGGTTCAGACTTACTTTCTTAATGTGCCAGGGCCAACGAAGTGAAGGTACTTCATCAAGATCAGCCTCCGACGGCTTAAATTTTGGTAGCGGTGGGGGTGGCGCGCACAAGCCCACTCACCTAGGTGCTCGTATCAAACTCAAAGCACGACTGCGACGAAGAAAATTTCTTCCTCGTTAAATTTAGACCATGAAGTTCTAATTGATTCGCGTCCTTATCCATATTCGCCCTAGGTAGCCCTTGCCTTAATGCGTCGTGGTCGTCGACCCGCCGCCCCCGACGCTTCCTCCGCGACCAGTTCTCCGGCTCCGTTCCAGCGCTCCGATCCGGCGGAAGATTTCCTGCCTCGCGGGCCCCGCGATTTTTCTCGTGGTGAACGGGTCTGCAAAGCCCACCCACTCCGCGTGCCCGAGACTTGGGAACCACGCGATGTCGATGTTGGTACCTCGGCCGCTGGGTCCCCCACCTGCCTTCGCCGCGCGGTGCTGTTCCAGGTACAGCTTCACCGAGTGCGCCGGAATCAGCCCGTCCAGCCCGCAGAGCGCCACCAAGGTTGGAATGTGCTCCCCGATGTCCTCGACGTACAGATGCACCTCGTTGGGCCACAGCGCCCGCGCCAGCGTGTTCGCGATGTGCGGCTCGCGCATGATGAAGGTGCGCAGGAGCAGCGCCGCATAGTGTGGTGGCGTCCGGTAGCCCGCATTGTACACCACGTCGGGCATCTGCATAAGAAAGCAAATGGGATCCAGGAAAGAAAGGTACTTGACGAGCTTGGGCTGCCGCTTCAAGACCCAGGAGAGAATGAAGGACCCGTAGCTGTGGCCGATGAAATGCGCGCCAGGACGCCTAGGTTGCGTCTGGTGGGAGCCCTCGGGGGAGCCTCCGAGGATGGTTCCACTCCGGCTCCCGGAGTCATTGTGCTGTCTGCTACGGCTATCAGCCTCGTTGATGGTGGAATTCTCCTCCGTGGCGGAAGGGATTTGTGATCGAGCCTCCTCGTCTGGTCCTCCCTCCATCCTCTCGCCGCCGCCCGCGGCCGGTGTGGTAGTCCTGACCCCAATCACTCGCCTTCTTGTGGAACGCGCGACATTGAGCGGGGATGTGTACGAATAGTTGCTGCGAGCGGTCAGGCTGATTGGTTCTTCGTCCAGCCGCGCAGCGTCCGTGTCCTCGTTCGGGTGCGGCCCCTCAGCACTAGAACTTCCGCTGGTATAATTAGAGTCTTCGCTCTCGCGCTCGGGGTTTCGTAGTACTTCCAGGGAGCCAACCGCCCCATCTACCCCCGTGAGGAAGTAGTACTCGTCATAGTGCGCCGCGAGCATGTCGGTGAGGCACGCGACCATCTCACTGGCGGACTGAACGCTCTCCCGAAGCTGCATCGAAATGTGCGGGATGACAGGGATGAAAATATCCCGTCGCGGGAAGTTTACCACCAGCTCTTCTATCGCGGTGAGGTACTCGAAAATACCGAACCCCAGCCCGTGAATGAAAACGAACGGGCAGTTTTCCTCCTCCTCCTCCGCGGGCGCCTGCTCCTCGTCGCAGATGCTGCTGCTGAACGAAGATGAGAGAGTGTTCTCATTTTTCATCTTCTCCGCAGAACTTGAACCACAATTTTTCCTCGTCCCGCCCCTGCTGCTGGAGGCGCTCGCGGAGCGGGTTGATGAGGGTCCACCTCCCCCCTTCGCTGCTGCCGCTGGCTTCCGGACGTAGTAGCTGAGCGAGCCTGTCTTTAGCTCCCGAAACTGGTACCTGCGTAGAAAAAGGTGGGTGATCAGGGGCAGAATCTTTTCCGTGATGAAGTAGTACGCCGCCGGAAAAGGGTCCGCCTTCAGTGGGTCCAACATCGGCCGCATGCAGCGTATCCCGCTGTTTCTTCCGGGCGCAAACTCGCGGCCGACGAAGGTTTCGACCTGCCGCACCAGCTGGTCGAGGTGGTGACGCCGTTCGGAGGCAGCGCTGGCCGAGGTGGAGCAGGTTCTCGTAACGTGGCTGCGAGCCACGGAGGTCACGACCGTGCGCTGGAAATGCTGGCTGCGCCGGTTCTCGCGCCGCACGTGCGAAGCGGAGTCGTTCATGAAGGACATGCAACACCTGGTCAGTGTTTCCGCAAGGTATGATAAGATTTTCGGGTTTGAGCGAAGAAGAAAAAAGATTAAGATGAAACAAAGTCTTCTATCATACGCCTGCCGCTAACCCAGGCGGGCCAGTGGAGAAGCTGCAATTGGAATTGCTACCAATCTTCCACGTTTCTGCGTTTGAGGTCTTCAAACCGGACGAGAGCTTCGGACCTTCCTTTGTCCACGTAGCGGAACCACCCGCAGACGAACGCCTCCCGCAGATCCTGGACGTGCTTCAAGCTTTTTGCGCTCCCGCTCGCGGCTGCATCCGCTTCGTCTACTGCAACGCCCGCGCACGATGCGGAACATCCCGAAGGGGGAGGACACGGAGCCAGCTGCAGCAAATCCTGCATCTGCTCCTGTACTGATTCATCGCGGCGAAAGAAATTCTCCACACTTCGCACCTTGTACAATTGCTCGTCGCGCCGGCTTGCACTTGAGCACGCGACAGACTCTTGCGGTGAATCTTTTGTTCTTGCGGTCTGCATTTTTTCCTCCAGATCCAGAACATTGAACGTCACTTCCTTCGACCCGCCTAAGGATACGGCGCCGGAAGATGATCCCTCTTCTTGGTGCCGCAGGTTTACTCTGGCAAAGGGTTCATGGGGTTGTAAGGACGCGCCTCCACCGCCTGCTGTTCCGCGGGTTGAAGTAGAGGAGGATGCTGAAAGCTTGGAACTACTCCGCAGAAGATTCGTGATCGCGTCGAGCGCGCGTTTCTGGTTCGAGCAGATCACATGACTCGGTATGCGTGGGGGCTTCACGGGCGCGATATTTAGCCGGTATATGCGATACTTCTGCCAAAGGAAGAAAACGACTTCGACTAACGTGTAGATCTTCAGTGCGTACGCAAGCCAGCGGGAGAGGTAGCTTGGCGACGAGCTCTGGACAAGCAAGGTGCTGGAAGCAGGAGCACTGCTCGTCGTGCTGCTGGAGGTACCGAGAAACAGGAAGTCTGCTCTTATTGTCTCGGGACTGATTCGCAGCACCTTCATCAAGACTTCCTTAAGCGCGTTAATTAAGCGTCGCGCAACATCATGACGCTGATTGCTATCCGTGGCTCGAGGCGGCACGCGGCTGCTGCTGCCGGTACCTCCGCTCGGCACGCTGGAGAGAAAGCACACTTTGTCCAAGAAGCCAAGCCATATTTGCATTCCGGCGATCTCTGTGCTGTGGTAGTACTGCTTTATCCTTTTTGCGAGCTGCTCCTGCTCTGGCGCAGCACCGAATCCTACACCCGCCCCGTTTCTCATCTTCGTCATCCCGATTCGGCGCAGCTGTGCCGCCAGCCGCAGCGTCCGTCTCGTGAGCAGCCGGAGCCAGAAGTAGATAGAAAGGTAGGGTATCGCCCTCCCCGGCCAAATGAGAAGAAGCTTGAGGAAAAGCGTCATCACATCGTTCCATGGCCCGGTAGTCACGAACGCGGGCCGCACTTTTGCGTTCTGCAGATGCGCGCCCTTCAGCCATTTATTGTCGGTTTCGCGGTTCTGTAGCTCTTCTGGTTGTGGAGGTTCTACAGCTGCACCTCCCCCTGCTGACGTTGAGTGGTCCTCGAGCCCCGCCCGAGAAATACCGGACTCATCGACTGTGGAGTCGGAGTGACGGGAGGCCAGCGAAGTACTGCTCGCGTGGGACAAGTAATGAAACATTTCGCCCAGCAGGCCTATCGCTATAATCTTCAAATCTGCGCCGGCACAAGCACAACTACTTTTAGTTAAACCTTCAGCCTTCTTCTATCTATTTCCTTTTCCTTTTGAGACTGAATCTAAAACCAACGCGACCTGCTAGTGTCAGTGTGAGTATCAAGGTACAAGCACGCCAATCAGATGCGGAACTGCAAGCAAATTTATTTTTCAATGATACTTGTTGTTTTACTTGTTCTCGTTCTCCCGGGCGGCGGCGTCGCTATTCTCATTTTCATTGCACCACCACACACTGCCCTGGTCGTGACACAACAACTGCGCTCGTGACCGTTTGGCCGCTCCCGCAATAAATACTCTCGGTCTCGCCCCTCTTGGTGTGGTCGATGTTTCAGTTAAAGCCAACAGCGCCGTCGCGTTTTGAAATCTTCCACGTACACTTGTTGGGCTCCAAAGAAATGCTGCGTAGACCATTCGCGTGTTCTCGTCCATGTTCTGGTGCGACGAGGAAATGGCAACTTGGTGCTTGGCGCTTCTTTGAGACACCGTTGATTTTTTCAGCACGAGAAGCAAAAGAGCCTGCGCAAAGAAAGAAAAAACGCAACATCTCTATCCTCATCTGGCAGTGGAACGGCGCCGAAAGAGAGTTCTTAGATCATCTCTTCTGTCGCCTCGAACGTCTTCAGCGCCCTTCTCAGGGTTTTTACGTCCTGGCATTCGCTCTTGTAGAACTCTTTCGCCGCATGGAGGAGCATTTTTGCCTCCTGTTTCTGTAGCATGTGCACCGAGATCTCGGCGACCAGCTCCGAGATGAGCTGGAGCTGCTTTGCGACGCCCTGTTCCCGCTGCATCATCCACTGCTCGAAACCCGCGTCCGTGTAGGAGGCAGGATCGGCCTCCTCCAAGGGACCGGGAGGGCCGGGGGACGCAAGAAACTCCTGGGGGGCGTTTCGTAGGAGGCTCGTAGTGGGAGCGGGTGGAGCCAAGCAACATAAGCTAAATTTTTCACGAGCTATAAAAACACCAGATGTTTGTAGCTAGTAAACTACAAATTTAAAAAATGAAATCGTACCTACTAACTAGACATAAGGGTAACCGGCGGACGGAAGCAAAAGCTAAGCACCTCGAAGTTTTTTGCTGCCTTGATGTGGAACTCGAATATTCTTGGATGGAATTTTGCCGCCATCTTGCTCCCCATGAAGCACTGCAGGACTCCGGCTATTCTTCCGCACAACAGTCTCGCCACTACTGTCTTTCCGACGAGTTGGTATTCCACCGCACCAGGACGCTCCAATTCCACTGCTTCCTTGCCCTTTTCCTTTTGCTCGTGGTCCCACCAGGAGCCCTTCATGTATATGGCCGCGCGTGCCAACTTGAGTGTGGTGTCAACCCGGACGAACTCTTGCTGGCAGTTCGGGGCCCACAGGGTCGGCTGCAGGAGCAGGTCCAAGGCGTTCGTGCTGGTCCCGTCCGTGTTATTCAGCGCGTTAAAGTTGGCTACGAAATGCTCCCCCTTCTGCGACACGAGAATCGCCGCTTCCCGCTCCTCCTGGCTGCTTCCGTAAAGAAGGAAGGCCCGCTGTGCGCACTGTCTCGCGTGGAACGGAAGGCCTTGCGCCGCCTTACGGGCCTCCGCGGCGGCGAGCTCGACGTCGCCCCGAAGAATCGCCATCTGGTACGGGGAAGGCTGGCTGCCTTGCAGCTGGGCGGCAGGGCCGTTCTGCGAGCTGCCGGCCGCTGACGAAGACGAATCTTCGCTGTGGAGCTGTTCGTCTCGTCGGGGGAGGACAGTGTCCGCGTCAGTCTCTTGATGGACATAGACTTGCTCCTCAGAAGTGCTGGGGTCCTTGACGGCGGCATGCATAATTCGTGCGGAAGTAGAGGGCGGCGAGGACGCGGCGCCAGCGGTGGAAAACCCACGAAGTGAGTAGTGCGGCGCCGAGCCTGTCGCTCTAAACGTCGAGGTGCCGCAGCCGCCTGGCGAGGTAATTGCATTCTTCGAAAAGCTCAGGAGGTTGCGCGCGCCCGACGAGGTTGCGCGCGAGGTTGCGCGCGAAGTGGCGCGAGACACAATTTGCCGCATCGTTCTACTACAAACGCTGGGACGAGAGCTTCTCTTCTCAGAAGTTCTGGTGGTGCAGCGAGCCGCCGTGGCTATAAATTATAAATATCCTCGCTGTCAATGTCAAAGAAATGCTGATGTAGCTATCAAGTAGTTACTCCGAAAATACGGCGCTACGTGGTGCGTTGTCACGTGAAGCCTTTATCTTTGAGGTGCTTTCTAAAGCGACTACATGTTGCTTGGGCGTGCGACGTGAAGGCATAAAAATTTAATACTAGAGTAGATCTTTATCCACCTGTCTGAAAAACCGGTTATCTTTGTGCCACGATTGTCAGCCGCGTCGTGACGCGCGATACGTCCGCAGCGAAAAAAGATCGTTGACACAAACGGACCACAAGCAAAAGCGAAAGACCTCATGAACATCTTGCGCATTGTTTGTGATTGCCGTTGTGCGGTGCGCTCCATGGCACCTGCTTCTTTTTTTCTGCAAGCAGGGAATAAAGATAAAGTAATTAGAACGTTGTCCACCTCCACCATGCCACAAGTGTTGCGAATGCCAACCCTATCGGGAAGGCAATGCTGTCTCCGCCCGCCCAAACGCCAGCGCTATCAACATCGGTGCGATCATGATGTCCTGGAAGTACAGCTACAGCCTCTCATTGCAGCGGCATGCCGTTGTTCCACAGCTCAGCATTCTGGATCTTCTGGAGGTTTAGCAGAATTCGGCGCTCCCGGCTGTAGCTCTCGTCCTCATCTTGACCTCCTGCAACCGCGCCCTCGGTCCTCCGTCCGGGGTTCTCCTCCGACCATGGGCTGCGGCCCGCAGCGGACGAGGAGGACTCGCTCCGTCGTACATTTCTCGGTCCAGCAGAGGCAGAGGATCGGAAAGAGAGAGACGAGGCGCTGTTCGCTTCTTGCAGCACCCTTACTGCTGACGCAGACTCGAGCACCTCGTCTAACGTTTTTGATTTCGTCGTGAAAATCATCGGCGGCCTCCTCGTATTGTCGGGGTCCTCCACCTGCTCCTGTTGCTGGTCCTGGAGCAGCTGCTTCTGTTCTCGCGCATTTCTGGCGAACTCCTCGCGGGCCCGCTGGAAACCAGGCTGCTGCCACAGGTTTCTCATCACCTTCACGGCCGGGTCGTCTTCGTCCACGGTGGCCGGCGGTGGAGGTGCGGTGGCGCGCTTGGCCTTCTTCGGCTTCTGATTTTCATTGCTCTGCGCAGCTCGAGGTAGCTCCGCAAGCACGGTGCCGGAGGATTTGGCTGGCCCCTTGACGATAATGCTCCGCTTCTCTCCAGCATCGGCAATGGGGACACGCTGCGACGGATCCGTGCTCAATGCGACCGCCAGCAGGGGCTCAGAAGGCAAACGGATTGAAAGTGCCAGCAGAATAGCTCTCGTCGGGGCGGAGACACGAAAGAGTGCTGGCATCATGGGCAGTGTGAAAGAAGGGCGTGTTTTTGTACCTTTACGTTTCGCAGACGACAGACTTGGGGCAGTGCTCGGAATATCGCTTCTTCTTTCACGACCATGATTTATCGGAATTATTTTGGAGGTAGTGGAGCAGTTTTGAGTTTGTTTATGGTCGCTTATTCAAGTTCGTACTGGTACAGAACACGTGAGGCGGAGCCATCTCGTCAGAAAAAAGACGGCCGCACGGCAACCAGGAGGACCTGCCGAGAAGTTCCACAACGTAGGAAAAGCACAAAAATAAGCTCCTCAAAGAAACATCTGTCCAGGAGCCCTGGCGTTGCCCGCTTTAAACTTGAGTAGCGCCGGGTCCTCCTCCACCTCCTGCACAAGTTCGATCGGCAGGTAGTTGCTCGACCCGCTCGCTTCTTCTGCCTCCTCCAGTCCGTTGCACAGTGCTTTCGGGTTCTCCTGCAGGTACATGGCCTGGATCACCATCTTCTCCGCCTCTTTTTTGATTTCCTTCGTTCTCTGCAGCACGTCTTGCAGCAGCAGGATCGCCTTTTTCGCGTGCCGCATTCCTGCGGACGAGTTGGTGACACTCAGGTCGATGCGCGTCTGGCTCCCCATGAAATTCTCGTGCGCGTACATCTTCGCGGCCTTGCTGCCGGACAGGTAGCTACCCTGCGAGGGCATGCGCGCGAGCATGCTGAGGATGATCGGAAGCAGCATACTGTACCACAGCTTCGTGAACTTCGCGCCGGTATACTGCATCGCCGTGCCCGCGATCTTCTTCGCGCCCCTATACGCTCTGACCGTTTAGAGGGAGAAAAAATGCACTTTCACCGATACCACTGGCTGATAGATAGATTCATTCATTGTTGAATGAGCGTTGGGGCCTATCTATGAGTCAGTGAGTATAGTACTTTCTACTTTAATTAAAAATAATTAAAACGTGAAATCATGATGGTCGCCGATTCGTCAACCGCAACACCAACAGCAAGAGCAACCCCCCTCCGCAACTGCTTTCCTATGACTCGTTGGCAGAAATGGCAAAATGTCACGCGGCAACAAGACCAATGAATCGGAACGAGTGAAATTCAAACAATATTTATAAAACGAGACGGACAATACAATGAATTATATATGAAGACCATGAAGACCAGACTGGATCTGCGCGGCCTGCAGCGAACTACAGCACAGCTACACAGCTATGAGTCTTCAACGCTTCTACTGTCTTCTTTTCAGCAATGCCTCGAGAAACTAGCACTCTGGATCTCCCCTTAAATCGTTCTCCGGACCATGCCGACAATGACTTTCGCGCTCTTTACCGCGGCGCCAACGATTTGGCCCTCGACCTGCAGCATCTTACCCACGCCTTTCTTCATCAGCCCAAAGGGGTAGGTCAACGCGCCACGAAACCGTCCGGGCGGCGGCGTCGGGCCCGAGAGACCGGGCGCCTCGCCACCCTTAACACCATCAACGTCATGGTGACGTCCTTCGCTATCGCCGGGCTCCTCCTCAACTGTTTGTATGTTGACATGTTCATCTTCATGATTTTCCACAACCGAGCTACCCGCCGGATCCGCTGAAGGCAGCGGGGCGACGGAAGAAGCGTCGAGGAGGGCGTCGTCGAACATCATGTAAAAATGAGTCTTCGCCCTCGCGGTCTTGTGCGAGAGGACCGGCTGCTTTGTCATCGGGTGGCCACGAAGATGGATCGCTCCGCGCGCACCACTTCTTGTCGTAACTGAAACTGCATCCGCGCCCATGACGTGCCCGTGCCGTGGTCCCGCACCTGCAGTGGTGGCATTCTTGCCGAAGAAGTCGCTCGCGAGAGAATTAGGCGGCCTGCCGGGTACTTGATCAAACATCAAAAAAGACGAATCATGTGCGTGGAGGGGGGCTGTTCCTCGCGCTCGCCCAACTGACGAAGTAGACGAAGAGAGCAGCATTGCAGTCGTCGCGCCACCGCTGAAAGTGTCGGTGTACGCAAGTGTCGGGCGCTGAACGTCGAACACTCTAGTAGACGAAGCACTTTGTGCAAGCATGTCGGGCGGAAGAGACCGCATAATTATAGAAAAGTAAGTGCCGCTGTCGTGCTCGTGCTGGTGCTCCCTGAGAATGAAATTGTTTGAGATTGAGAAATCTGAATCAATCTGTTTGTTACTTTGATGTAGAAGTTGTAGTAGTAGTATACTGTTTCTACAACTTCTAGTTCGGCAGCCTACTCCGGAAGGGGAGCAGTGTGCTGCTTGCGGTCGCCTGAAAAAACCTGAATTTCATTCTGTCCTCAATAATGCACCTCCTAGGTTTAAGGTTTTCGTTTTGTTCCTCCACCTGATGCTGGTCCTGGTCGAGATCGATTCGACAGCGACGAACACGACGACGAGACGAGCGAATCACTCCGTCGAGGTCAAGCAAAAATGAATCTGTGCACGTTCGTCAAAGCGTAGGGCAAGAAGCAAACTAAAGCAGGTGGCGCCAGTAGATTATCTTGCGATGAAGTCACAGATACTATGACCTAAACACGAAGAGCTGACGGGAACGGAGTGCAAAAGCAAAAGGTCTTGTGTGCAGCTCGAGGATCTTCACGATCTATGTAGGAGCGTCGGCACTCAACTACATAGGCCCACTCTTCTGCCCCTAGCGTCCTCACCCTCGTGGCCACGAGGTTTTCACTTAACACAACCGCGCCTCCGGTTTGTGAAAAACGTCACGAGCCGACGAATGGAACAGGAACAGGAAGCAAGCCCTCTCGGCATCGTGACCGTGGGGGCGCATTCTCTGCCGCGTATGCGGCCATTTTTTTAAAGCCGTCTTCAGCAACACCAGAACGGGACGAAAAACGCTCGTAGTATAGTGCGATGTCGATCTGGTGGATGTGCATTGATTTTGATTGATGTTCTTCAAGATTTATTTCGTGGTATTATTCAATATAGTAAAAAAAAACATTCTTTATTGACAGATTCTACCATTTGTCGCTTGCGAATTGGACGGTTACTACAGTGCTGCTCAGCTTCATATTCGTTCCCATAGGGAGCCGGAAGAAAACGGCTATAGTTGTTCATCTACATCTTGTTGGAAGCCTTTCTCTATTTCATACATGCGCGGACTCTTGGGGTTGGTCTCGGGAAATCCAAATCCCGCCCTCTTTATGGGCCTAACGTCCAACTATTCGTGACTAAGTGTTTGCAACAACGTCGATCGATCATTATATAAGTACGATGAGCCCCAGCCCTTGCAGGAGGCAGACGCAGACTGCGAGGACAGACTAGTGGTCTTACTTTCGTCGCTGTAACGAGGGTACCTCAGTTCGCCTCTTCATGACCCCGGTCCGACAATGTTTAAGCCCCCGCTGCCCATGATCTGCGTGACGAAGAAGAGAACCCCAAAGACCGCAAGGACGCATGTGGCGCCGCACGTGCACCCGCAGAGCCATTTGCAGTACATGACCTTCTGCGGCCCGAGCAACACCTTGGTCAGCAGCCACGGGTCGCGAAGCGCCGTCTGCCAAGTCACGCGGCCCACCGGATCGGGCAACGCTTGCGGGGCGTCCCTTCCTTCGCCCACCGGATGTTTGTCCGCGTACTCCTGCGGCAAAACTTGGATGTCACACATGAGGACGGCTGGCGTGGGCTCGCGGGTGGTGTTACAACACGGACAGCACCGGACGTCGACAGGCTTAGGCGCGTCTGAATCGATGGCGAACAGTGATAATCTTCCCGATCAACCACCAATTTTTTTTCGTTGAAAGTCATATCAAGCCTTAACCGTTAAAATAGGAGGTAAGAGCCACAAACGAGAGATTGGTACTAACTCAATACCTGACGGCCATGAGTCAAAGACGACTTTCGTCTTCGCCTCGCCCATGATCGCGGCTTCCGGCTTGGTGGCTGTCCGCAAATTAGTGTATGCCAGACGCAAGTGGTGGTCCAGAGGAATCACCTGACACAGAACATAGGTCACTTCCCAATATTTAGACTTATCATAGTCATAAGCTTTTGTGCTGTGAGAAAGTGTTAGTCTACCTAACACTATGAATCTACTCTATCTCATCTGTTTCATCGTGTCAATCACAAAATTGCTTCAAGATGAAGAAGAAGAAACCAAAAGTTTACTTAAGTTGGTATAGAGTAAGCCACTTTTTGTTTTTGTTTTTTCCAGAATGTTGGCACGATCGGTAAGAGAGGGATGAGCACGTTAGAGAACCTACTCGGTAATAGCGACGATATTGCGTTCGCGGGTAGCCCTAATCTTTAAACTGCATGACTGTAGTCAGGATGCATACAGGATGTACCTATAGCCCCGCTAGTATAACCTTGAGCTTAATAGGCAGCTGCCGATATCTGCCTGTGATTGTTCTACTCGCGTCGTTGCCGGGTAGTGCTTTTGTCATCGTACCAACAATTAATTTTAAAAAGATACAACTATCTTTCTAAAACTTGAGTAGTTCCTCTGCTTCTTGCAAGTTGTATACCTCGGGATCGTAGATGGGTTCTGGGTCTGTGAGTGAGTCGCTGTCCAGCAGCTGCAGCACTAGTGAGCAGGAGGCGGCTGGGCAGTTCACTGTGAATTTCCAGCGCCAGTTGAAGTTTGCGTCGCTGTTGCTGAACTTGTGGCAGTCCGTGTCCCGCGTGAACCGGGTCACGGTGCCGTCCACGCTGCGGACCACGAGCGTGCCGCGGACGATTAGGTCGTTCCGCTGCCCGTCGTCCATGAAGATGGTCACGCCCTTCACGTTCCACACCGTGACGCGGATCTCAAAGTCGGCACCCTGGCGCGCGGCGGCCACGTCGTAGTCCGTGTACGGTTCCTCCGAGGGGACTAGGTCCACCCAGTAGCGGATCGAGCCCGCGGGCGTGCGCAGCTTGGAGTCCGGGTCGATGTGAAACAGGTCCGCGAACTCCACCGGAAACGGCTTGCCCGGCGCCAGGTGGGGCCGCAGCTTCTCGCCGCTCTCCTCGTCCACACCCTCGTTGGCGAGGTGCTTCGTGAGCCACTCGACGGAAGTGAGCTGGGTGAGGTTCTTCTGAATCACGGCCTGCCACCGGTCCTCCACATCGATATCCACCTCACCGATGATGGTCGGCGCGCCGAGAGCCGACTCATTCATCACCTTCAAGTTGATGGTGTCGGCGCCCGGAATCTGCACGGGAAGCGCAAAGTGCTCGTAGAAATCGGGGTTGTGGCGCCCGTACCCATTGCGCTGCTGCGAAACGAAACTCTGCGGGTTCGCGCCCGTCTGTGGTCGTGGGTTAGTGTAGCTACGCGAAAGTACTACATCTTCTGGTAAATGATAAAACTAAGACAACAAGAACAAGGGCGAAACTCCTGCATCAAACTAAAACAAAAGAAAAGCATCAATCAACACCCGACGCGGCAAGGGCCTGCGGATAATAAAATAAATGTATCTATTTTTTTTTTTGATATTAGTGGCATGATCTTAGTATTAGCACATAGGTACAACTAGCAGCAACTACCGAGCTCGCCGAGAGGTATGGATTCACTGAGCCCGTGGCTTCCACCAGGTTTCGTGCCGTGAGCACGTACACGTGCGCCATGAGCGTGTCTGTCTGCCAGAACCGGTTTAGCGGAATCTTCAGCGGCTGCGGGATGGACTGGAAGAAGTCCTCGCTGTCTCGGTTGAAATCCAGCTGGTCTTGGGGCACTTCCTCCAGACTGACGTGGCCCTTCAACTCGCCCACAAAGTCCATCGTCTCGCCGACAACCAGCGACCGCCGCAGGTTCATGCTGTTAGAGGGGATTGCAAAAGAACCCATTTTTGTCGGCGGCATTCCATCTGGCACTGGCACACGGTTGATTTGGCTGCTACTGATAGACGAAACACAAGTAAGACGAAACACGAGACACCGCAGATGAGAGCCTTCCCGGGGGGGCCTTCTGCCCGTTACTTTGCAATGCCTATACCACCTCCCTAGCTCCGACGAGGACGACAATTAGACCAAATAGATGATACGTCGAGACAAAATACCGAAGGAATACAAGGCGAGACAAAACAGGGGACCCAGCGCGACATCATCCGAGACCATAGCTACCCAACGCCCTTCTACGAGACGCCCACTCGGACCGGGATGTCCAGGAAAATGGGTTGATAGGATCCCGTCCGTAATGCTGTGCGCCATGAACTTCTCCTTGTAGGGGTCCTTCTTGCTTCCGTCCTTCCGGATCAGGGTAGAGTCGTCCTTGTCCACTTTCCCCATGCCGCTGAAGACGTCGGGGAACACTTCGCCCAAGTACTTGCGGTACCACGACTCGGTCTGCTCCCGGTCGAAAATACTCAGGCCGTAGCGGCGGACCAGCCGCATGCAGAATTCGTTCTCCCGCACCGGAATGGACAGCGAGAACCCGTTCGGCTCCAGGTCGGCTTCTTCTTCTTTGTGGCCCTTCTTTTTCTTTTTCTTCGACAGCAGCTTGCCCGCGTCGTTCTCCTTCAGCTTTTTCGTGTTAGAAGGGTGAAAGACCCATTTTTGGCGGCATTTCTGCTAGATAGATGATTCGCGGCCTATTGCCGAGACCGACTACGAGACGGAATATGAGACAAAATACGTCGAGACCACTCAAGACCGGCGCCGCATTCTTGCGGCATCCCGGCCATCGCCTTGTTCTGCTTGCTCTGTAGCTGA
>RXOD01004633.1:0-19735 GCA_005223375.1 Amoebophrya sp. AT5.2
GGGGGGGGGAGCCGCTCCCGGATCCGAACCGCGATCTGCTGAAGCGACGGTGTGTGGTGCCGAACAGCGGAGCGACGTCCGGCAAGTTCGAGAAAAAAGTGGACCTGCCGGAGCCGTCTCCGACCTGGGTGCAGCGAAAGTTCCTTCGTTCCAGCAGCTTCCCGCGGGCGTTCCGGAACCGTCAGCTGAACCGGTACTGGGAGAGAGCCAGGAACCGCAGCGGTGAGAAGTACAAGGCAAAGTTTGTGTTGGAGCCGAGCGCAGCAGGAACGACCCGAGAGAGCGCTGCCGAAGCCGGGGCGGGCGTGCGAAGCGCGAAAACATGTGGAGCACTACTCGCCGCCGAAGATAGCGAGACGGGCGCAGTTCTTGGGGGAGGGGGCGCGGAAGGAGAAGGCAGCGGTCTCAGAGCACCAGTCCGTGCTGCGTCTCGATCAGATTCAGGATCCTCAACCGACGACGACGGCGAGCAGAGTGAAGCGGGTCTGAGGGCACCGCAGGGCGAAAACCTGGAGGTTAGTAGCACTAACAAGCGAAGAAGACCGGCCCCTAGAATACGGCCGGCGCTCGGCGGGCAAGAGCCGGTGTCGAGTCCCACGGAGTTTGACGCAGCGGAATCCCCACTGGTGCTCGAATTTCGTCCGTCGCCAACGGAGAGCTTTCGAGAGCAGGGACGCGCGAATGACCTGCATCTGCCGTCCGGAACGGCGCCCTCTGAGACGCGACAGGGAGATAGGGCCAGTGGCTCGTCTACCGCCGCAAAGTACCCGAGCAAGCTCCGCCGCGAAGAAAGCCGGGCACTCGATTCCGTGGCCGAGTCCGCGCTTGAGGACGCGCCGCAAACGCCGTTCGACGACAGCTGTGTCGACGATTCGAAGCGCCAGAAAAAGGCAGAGCCCCCGGTGGGGCCTCCGCGTGGCGACGTCGTTGCAAAAGCCAGCAAGGGGGCCAGTGGGGTGCAGGGATGCAAACTCCACCTTTCCAATAAAGGAGATACAGAGCGGAACGAAGGTGCCCGTAGTGGAGGTCCGCCCGAAGACGCCGAATCTCCTGGCCATCGTGTTGTTGAAAAAGCAAAAAGCGATGGCGATGCAGAAGATGACCAAGATCTCGATCCGGACTGGGACTCTCCCCCGCGAAGAACCCCCGAGCCGCACGACCAATCGATCAGTCTGTGGAACTTGATCGACCCTGCGCCCTACTGTGTGGGACCGGACTTTCCGATACAGCGCATCTACCCCTTGTTCATATCTGCGCACCCAGTTCCGGCAGTAGTAGTCTTCGAACGGGGGCGATTGCGAGGCGTGCTGACGCGACGCCATCTTACGAACCTGTCACACGACTGACCGCGATTTGGCGACGTTCGATGGCCAGAAAGATCGCCTAGTACGCATTGTTCTGCCCCTGTCGGACAAGCGAGCTAAAGGAGTTTCTAACCTTCGGGTTTTTTTGATTTTGACAATGGATCAGATATACGCAAGGAAACGACTACCTTCTGTGAAATGCGAAATTTTTGCTTCCATCGGAAGCGAAAGAACTACGCAATAATAGCTATCGGGCAGATCAAAGTGCGGAATGAAAAAACAAATAGGTGGCCCCGATTGATGTTCGTCACACTCGTCAGGAGTGTCGTCTCAACATCTTCTGCCGAAAGCATAATTGCAGCAAAAAAAAGAACGGACCGCCCTCTTTACGAATGACGGGTTTGCGATTCTGTAGACCTCGTCTCTACTTCTGCACCAACTACATTTTTCGACATCATGCCTGCACGAGGTTGTAACTACACTGACACAAGAATTTTCTTTTCCTCCACAAAGCCGAGCTCTGCCCAGTGGAGTCTACCTCACCATCGTCCGCTATGCACGTCAACGCCTGTATACAACCTGAGTATCATCTACTTACTTCAATACACCAGCTTCTCCCTCGTTCTGCTTGTCTTGTACATCTTTTACCCACGGTGATGGTCTTACTCGGAGCATTTGCCGCTTACTGGTACTCCTCATGCGCATGCTCGGCAGCAGATCTTCTTCGGGGGAGCAATGGCGACGAAGATATGCCAGGCGGCGACGACACTGACGAGCAGCCAAGTGCAAGAGGTCCACAGTTGGCTCACCACGGCGAGATGCAGGCATCTGCTGGTCGACAGGTTGGTGGCGACAGGATCCGAAAAGGACGCGGTTCTTACCAACGTCCTGGAGCAGATAAACATCAGCAGACTGAAACTACTCGGCTGCAGCACGCAGCTGCGGCGCGCAGCTAAGGGAAAAAACGTAAAGGCGACCCTGCGGAAGTTGTGCAGGACGGTGCGGCGAGCAGCCCTGAACCACATCGCCCAGTGCGGATCGGGCAGGTCCCAAGCCATGCAGATGTGTAGCTGTCTGGGGCTCGACCCAGAGGACCGAGATGCGCGGCTGCAAGTGTTGAGGAGCGGAGCCTGCCCGGTGGCTGATCTTCGACTTCCCGCGGAGATTAGGAAGCGATTCTCGCTTCTCGCCCCCGGAGGAAGTGACCACCAAGAAACGCACGACGCGGTCATAAAACCCGACAGAGGGGGGGGAGCAACATGGTCCGCGGCAGGTCGCGTGATCAGATGCAGAGTGACGGTCCCGGACGAAGACTGTCTCCCCTCCATGGTGGCAGCGCGGTATCAATATGCTCTCAGTGCGCTCCGGGTAGCGAAGAAGTCCGGCAAGCAAGGAAAAATTCTCATCGAAGGCTTCCCTGTCAACATGATCCGCAAGAGCCCTCTCATCCGGAGCGCAATACACGAACAATTCGCCGCAGGGGAAATGAAAGTAGTGCTCGCAGTCGAGAAACCGGCAGGACACCAGGACCAGGCGGACGACGACGCGCCCCTGCTCGAAGAAGAGCATACCCGATTCTTCCCCACGGCCTGGGAAGAAACATGGCCTCGAGACCCGGCGGGGGACGAATCCGATGAGGACGAGGAGGGATGGGCTGCGGAGTTGCAGAGCGAAATGCAGAATCCCGCGGTCCGAAAAAGCCTCAAGGCGGTGCAGGCCGAGTTCCGGAAGATCCGCGTCGGCGTAGCGGAGGAAGCGGAAACATGAAGCAGGAATGGAGGCCGAAGGGAGGAACCCACAAAGAAGGGGACCGGTGGTACCAGAAACATCTCCAGCGCGGCAAGGTCAGAACGGTTGGAGGCGGACGTCTGGTGCTGCGGGCAGCAAGTAAAGAAACAGCTATTTCCCACAGTAAGAAAGAAAGAAAAGTATCAGTTGTCGTATCCCGCTTGCATGCGCATTTAGTAAACGGCCGCGAGCGTAGAGCTACATTTTGCAAATAGCTGGCCTTCGTGCCCCCGGATAATAATTAATACTTATGTACAATACCAAGCTCCACGACCCGACAAAGGTATGTATGAAAGAAAGCTCAAACCAATACGCACAAAGTACAAAGAAAAAGAAATATGGGAGGTTTGAATTTGCTGTATTTGAAGAGTACATCGTTTCCCACGAATATCGAACGAGCGGCTCGAACCAATACGCACAAAGTACAAAGAAAAAGAAATATGGGATGTCTGAATTTGCTGAATTTGAAGAGTACATCGTTTCCCACGAATATCGAACGAGCGCTGATGTAAAAAACAAAGTGTTACGATTCAAAGCGTACGTATGTAAAAACTAAATGTATGCTAATGTAATTATCGCCGCGCGCCGTCTATTACTCGCTTTCATGCGTATTTGGCCTTCGTGCCCTTACTCCAGTGACATGCCTGCTAGGATGTCCACTGCGCGAACCTCAAATGAACGAAATCACTCGATTGTGTCCAACAACTTTTTTCTCGCTCTTGTTGCACAACACACTCACAGCCGCCTGCTCTCGGAGCGCTGCGCCGTTGCTTTCGACGGAGACAGCGACAGCTTTTGCGAGACCACTGACGCACACAATCGTGGTGAAAAATGAACTCTACCGTTGACCAGCGACGGCGCTGGGTTCGCTCTCAGCGGTACTGCAAAAAACAAACAAAAAAAGTACTACAACAAGAGCATGAAATATTTCGGGTGTAGTCGTGCCCACTGCTGCACGTGCACTTCTGTGTGCAGTGCAGAAAGATTGGCGGTGACTAAAGCCAGGACTTTTTTCCCCCCACAGAGTGTGAGATGGCGAAACAAACCACGCTGTGGCGAGAGCGCAAAGCTGTCGGGGTTGAGGGGCGAAGGCATTCATTGGCGTTGTGCTACTACTGCAAAATGGCGCACCCGTACACGTTGCAAAAGGTTTCTTTCTGTAGGGATCGTGTTACGCGTCAGTGGTTTTGTCCTCCAGTATGAGAGCCCGGCTTACAACCATAGGTGGTTTCTTCCTCCAGTATGAGAGCCCGGCTCACCATGTTTAATAATTTTCTTCCGTTTGCGTAGCTTCGTTGCGAATGCGATCATGCGTATAGGAGTACTTAGAATCAAAGATTAAGACTGACATTGACTTCTGCTGAGTAACAGCTGCTTTCTCATTCTCGACTTGTGTTCAAAGCCAGCATCGAGTGATTTTTCTCACGCCTCAAAAACGGTCACTCAAGAAGAAGTACGTGGTGAGGACTACAACACCAGTCGCTCGTCGTAGGTTAAGTTCTGCCGAAAATGGGAAAGAAGAAGCACCACAAGAAGCACGAGGGCGCCGGCGCCGCCGAGGAATCCCCGAGCAAGGCTGAACCGGAAGCCGCTAGCGAGTCGCCGAGCAAGTCGCCGGAGAAGCGAGCAGGTGGGGACGCTGTGATCGAATTCGAGAATGCGGGCAAGAAGAGGGGCGTCGAGGTTTGGCGGATTGAGCACATGAGGGCGGTTCCGTGGATGGATCTCGGCCAGTTCTACTCCGGCGACAGTTACATCGTGCTGCACACCATGGACGTCAACAAAAAGTACGTAGGCTTGTTTCGCTGCAGTTTTGCGTTTGTTCAATTTTTCCGATGGATTTTTAGTTTTGTTTCGTCTCGAGCTCGAGCTCGACGTGTACCGCATCGCTTGAGGCATCATCTCTCTTTATCCACCCGTCTCCACCACCTCTCGCATCGACGACCATCACACCAGGTACGACCTTTTTTACTGGCTCGGCAAGGACTCCACGGTGGACGAGAAGGGTGCCTGCGCTCTGAAAACTGTCGAGCTCGATACGAAGCTGGGGGACGTGCCGGTGCAGTACCGGGAGACCGAGAACTATGAGTCCGGGCCGTTTATCGCACTCTGGAAGCCTTTTGGCGGGATCCGGTACCTGGCCGGCGGCGCGGACTCCGCGTTCCGGCACGTGGAGCCCGCCGCGTACGAGACTCGACTGCTGCACGTGAAGGGCCGGCGCGCGGTGCGCGTTTCGCAGGTCGCGAAGAGCGCGAAGTCCATGAACGAGGGGGACGCGTTCGTGCTGGACGCGGGCCTGAAGATCTTCGTGTGGCGGGGCGCGGAGTGCAACCGGTACGAGTCGCAGAAGGCGTCCGAAGTCGCGCGCGCCATCAAGACGGAGCGAGGCGCGAAGCCGGAAATCTTCCTGCTGGACGCGGCGGCGCCGGACTCCGCCGAGTTCGCCGAGTTCTGGCAGGAGCTCGGGGGCGGGGGCGCGGCGGACGTCGCAGCCGCGGCGGAGGGCGGGAGCGACGAGATGTACGAACAGGTGTGCAGCTCCAAAATCAAATTGTACGAGATCGGGAAGGAGACGGGAGAACTGGCGGAGGTGGCCGGAGCGACGGTACCGTTCGACAAGGCGGCGCTGAAGGGAAGCGGCGCTTTCGTCCTGGACAGCGGGGCAGCACAACCGGGACTGTTCGTGTGGCTGGGAAAAGAAACAGACGCGGAAGTGAAACGAAAAGCCATGGCGACCGCGGGAGAGTGGCTGGGAAAAGTGGGAAGACCGGACTACACAGGGATGTCGAGGGTACCGCCAATTTGGGAACCAGTTGGATAAAATTTTTGCGCGTGTTGACGAGAAAGCTCGGATAGAGGAGGCGGAGATAGATGTGGCGCTAAGTGCAGTGAAGAAGCAGTATTGATTTCCAAGTACATTGTCAGACACGTAGACAGCGAGGTCGCGAGAATCTCTGGCGGTTGACGAAGCTAAATTTGAGGCCAATTTCAGGGGAAATCAATTTTGAAAAACGGGCTTCAACAGATGGACGCCGGGACCGAGACGGCCATGTTTAAGACCTTCTTCGCGCAGTTTGATCCACCAAAGATTCCCTCGACGCTGCAGGTCCAGCCGTCCGGTGCAGTCGCGCAGCAGCGGGAGAGCGAGGTAAGGTCGAGGATTTTGATGCTTTTGATGCAGTATCAGTATCACTCGCTATACTCAATGATCCTCCGGCTCTGGAAACGAATCAAGCAGCCCCAACGGCACCTCTGAAGCGGATCGCATCAGAGGCCTTGCAAGCTCCTTGACCGAGCGGGCCGCTGCAGCAAGTCGCCGAGAAAACCGAGAGGCGCCTGGTCGGCGCTGCTCCCGGTCGTGGCGCTGCATAGCTACCGCGATTTTGAGGCTCTTGCAGTACGCCCCGGGTCCTCCAAAGCCTCTCGAAGTTCCTACTTTTGCGATCTTTCGCGCGCTTGCTTCCCAGACGCGAGTCCATCTAAAGGGCAAAGAAACGGCTTCGAATTGGCCGCAGGCGCTGCGCTCTTGTGGGTTTTCTTGTTCCGGGGCCACTCGGCACGCCTGGCGTCTTTCCCTTTGTGCGCCACTGGCAGCAGATCCGCAGCCGACCGCGCTGGAGGAGGCTCGCCCGAACTTGGGGAGCCTTTTTGTTTCCTGCTCGTATCCTCCAGCTATCGCCAGACGACTGGTCGTCGCGCGCGTTGGTTGGCGCTCTTCTGCAGAAGGAGCCTGCCTAGCTGCTTGCTTGGGGACCATCCCAGCCCATGAAGTCGGGCGACAGGGGCGGCGTGCTCTGGATCGATGACAAGCCCCAGCGCCCGTGAGCCCCAGGAGCTCGCCGGCGAAGATCTGCCCGAGGATGTTCGCCGCGTGTTTGTTTTGGTCAAGCCACTGCGTGGCAGCTTTTGCCGGCGCGTTGGACTGCGGCCAGTGGATCCCTTTGCGCTCCCTGCTCAGCAATAATAACAGGAGCCGGATCTTCGCCATCGTTTCGGGAGCCGCGTCCTCGTAGACGGAGGCACGGGGGAGCTGCTTTGCGAGCTCCTCCGAGTCGATGCCTATCACCTCTTTGCGCTCCTGCCGGTCCAGCGCGGCCTGTTTCTTTCTCTCTATTCAAGTCCCCAGTGCTGGAAGCTTTCCCAGCAACGTCGACAGTGCCGCGTCCCCCGTAGCTAGCTCCGTCCCCCCTCCACGGTATCCGCCACGCTCGGCGGGAGGTCGCCCCTGGGCCACGCGGGAAACTCAACGCCTTGGGTGTTTTTGTCCAGGTCCTCGAACGCCTTCGGGTCTGCCGGTCCCCACCCCCCCGACCGCGCGCGGCGTGCCTCGACTTTACCGAGGAAGGAGCGGAACTGCTGCGCGCCACTTGCCTCGATGAGTGGGCTCTGAAGCTGGATGGGCTCGAGGGCGGCCCCCGGATGCACCCGGTCGCGCCAGGGGATCAGCGAAGTGTTGGGTGTCTCGTTTTGCATCGCCTCCCGCATGATCATCGTCAGGAACAGGAAGTAGTCGGCGGCCCCCGCCCGATACCACTCAGGCCGGAAGCGGAGTATGTTCCTCGACTCGACGGGGCAGGGGTCCGCTCTCTTGAGGGACTCGTAGAACCGCCCCCGCCCCGATTCCTTCATCCATTTCGCGGCCGGAGGCGGGCAATCAGGCGCCACCTCTTTGTCGAGGAATTTCGCGCCGAACTTGTCCCGCTCCTTCTTCACGTCGTCGAGTTTTTGCCCCAGTTCCGACTAGGCCGGCATCTCCCGGAAAAAGAAACCAGCGCACTCGATAGCTTTTTGCTGCTGGTTGTTCCAGTCGCGCGGATCGCGGAGCAGCTTCTGGCTAAAGACGCGACGCGTGATGGGTCAGACGTTGCGCACTGCTGCTTTTTGGTCCAGTCGCGCGGATCTCGGGGCAGCTTCTGGCTAATGACGCGACGCGTGATGGGTCAGACGTTGCGCACTTCCTGCCAAGCAAGAGTCTGCACCACCACCCCGGCGGACAGGTCGCTCCTCTCGGACTGGCCATGTGGTCCCTTTCCTTTGTCGAGCTGGTACATGGTTCCGGCGCATGGTCTCGCTCGGCGCTTGTTGCCTCCACCTTCGTCGTCACCTCTTTGCCCCCCTTCCCGTTCCCAGTCGACCGCGTGGAGCTGGGCGCGTCGTTCGTAACTGCGAGGAAGCACAGGCAGCAGCTTCAGCGTGAAACTACTGCCCCGCATGGGCTCCAGTGCATGCGGTGCGACCCATTCTCAACGCGCAGCATGCACCGACGCCACTTCCGTCGTTTTCTGGGCCGTCTTGTTGCCGAGATGCTGCCGATTCGCCGACGCGGAGGAGGCTCAGGCGCGCCGCCGTTCTCTCTTCGCACGCAGTCGCCAGGGAAGTTCTCGAGCTGTGCCAGGTAGTAGTCGCGCTCTTCGTAGAGTAGTTCCCGACGCGTCTTCATCGGTGTGGGCATCCCCTGCTGCGGCCGACGTCGTTGAAGGGCTTGAAGGCTTTGCCGACTCCCTTGCCGGTTCCGGTGCTGTTGAAGGGGTTGAAGGCTTCGCCGACTCCCTTGCCGGTTCCGGTGCTTCTGCTCTGCTGCGGCGCTGGAGCGCTCCGGGGGCGAGTTGCGGCGGGCTTTGGGGGGGTCAAGGGTCATGGGCGCCTTGCCCCCCCCCCTTTTTCGTGTGAATTGCAAGGCGATACCCAAAAAAAAATCGTTCCCGTTTCCGGTCCCGTTTCCGTGATAATCGTACAGAAAAGCCAAAAAATCGGCCCCGTTTCCGTGATAATCACACAGAAAAGCCAGGACCGTCTCCGCGCCATCCTGTCGCGACAACTTACCAAGCAGGGCAAGGGAATGCCTGCGCTCCGAGTGCGTTCCGATGGCTTTCCGCGAGGGGCTTGCCTCGAAGTTTCCGTCGCGGTAGGTGCGCGCGGCCCGCGGCGGGCGCAGTGACGCCAGTCGTGGCGGCTGTTTCTTTCGCTCCCGCAGTCATGTCTGTGACAACGGCGGCGCCATCACTGGGGAGCTCCCTGGCATCGGCGTCCGTCGGCTTGTGCTGCTTCTCTTCCGCCTGGATGGAGCTAAGGAAGGTAAGCAGGCCGACCAACACGGAATCGCAGCCCTGGCGGGCCGACCACTGGCGGCCAGCCCGGTTGGCCAACTTATTGGCGTGGCGGCTTTTGGGCTCTTGCGTGTTGGCTGGCGGCAGCTTTTCACCTGGGACCGCCGGGCTGTGCTTGTATGTGTGAGGACGCTGCGCAAGGCTTGGGGCTGGCGAGCTTGCAGCACGCGCAAAAGAAAGGCGCGCACCCAGCGGCTTGGCGATCGCTTCTCTACGGCAGCGCGGGCGTTTATGCCCCGCTGCATAAAAGGCCGAAAGTGGTCGAGGCTTTTCCAGCGGGCACCCTCTTCGTTTTGCTTATCTTTCCGAGGTGCGCGCCGAAATCGTCGCCGGTCTTGTACTCCGGGCGCCGATGCCCTTGCAGCAGGAACGTCGGCAGTTCTGCTCTGGGCCCCGGTTCGCCCCTGAGGGCCTTCGGTATATCTTGCACCACCGACGAGAGGGCGGGGGAGCTGCTCGCTGCTGTTTTGTATTCGGCTGCAATGAATGCGACAGCCGCCGGCCGTGCTCAAAACGGGGGCAGGCCAATCCGTACCAAGCTCGTCGCTTTCCTTAAGCTGCCCTGTGCTTTCAGGGCTTGGCTGCGAGCCTTCAAGTTCTCCTTCAAGACCGGACTGGTCGAGTAGGGAAGGGAACTCCTCCGCACCACGGTAAGACGGCGATCGGCGCCAGCCGGTATCCTCTCAGGGAGGCGGGACCTATGTTCTGCTTGAGCGTATGCATGGCACGCGCCTGGTAGCGCGTCGCCGAGACTACTTGGACACCGCTCGGCCCCCAGGAAAGCCGCCAGGCGGCCGCGTTTCGCGCCGCCGCCGGATCTTGCTGCGCGACAGCCTTGCCGGGCGTTCTCCTGTGCGTGACTGCTGCGGGGGTTTCCCATCATCGCCGTGGCCTGAGTTGGCCGGAAACTCAGCCAGGGCCGGCGCCTTTGGAGGTCCAGCGGGAAGACGCGGGCGTCGTGTGCTGGACATTCAAACCGGAGACGAGGGAAATGGCCGGCCCTGGCGCCGCTGGCGCGTATTATCTCGGAGGCCCAAACCTTAAGCCTGAAACTCTTCGCCCTAGCCCCTAAACCGTTGACCCTATACCCTAAACCTGGGCGGGGTGTGTCTGGCTTCCTTGCGCACGTCATTGATTTGCGGGGACAGCGTCGCCCGCTCGTGATTTTGCGCGCTTGCCAGCTTCGTCCTCTCGTGGAATCGTGCGGCCGCCAACGTCTTGCCCTCGTGGTTTCGTGTTCGTCTCTGTTTCGTGCGTCCGGCCTTTCCGTGGGCTCGCGCATCTTCTCAGAGGCTTCGCGCAGCGTTTGGCCCGTCGTGGTGGTCTTTGGTGTGCCATCCGTGCGCCCGGGCGAGCAGGCTGCTCGGCAATTTGCTACCATGTGCATCGTCCTCGCAATATTTCGGCTGCGGGTCCTCATAGTGCAAGGCGGTCCGGCTGCTTTTTTTCGGCAGTCGTTTCCGCTACTTGCTTGGGCATAAGGATGAGCGCCGGGGGGGTGTGGGGCGCAGCTGGCTTCGCGGCCGGAGGTCCCGCGCGGCTGGTGATCGGTGTTGGCGCCCGTGTTCTCCAGTCCAGTACTCGCGCCCGGGCTGCCTCCAGGATTGACAGCACCAGCGTCCATCTCGTCATCCGGGCGCTTCTCCTCAAAGACCACGCCCAGCCCGTCACTCGTCGACAGGTCGTCAGCCGCGTCCTCATTCGTGATGGGACGGCGGGCCGCAACCTCGAAGAGGCCCGGGCTCTGGTTGATAATCTGACAGGCAACAGCGAGGGCACAGCTTTCCACCTGCGCGATCGGCGCGTAGTACGTGCCCAGCTTGGTCTTGGGGCGTCCTCCAGACCTCCCATTCCCACACTTCTTTTCCCGTACCTCCTTCGCCCGAACGAAATCTCTCCGGCGGGTGCCATTGAGACTCGTTCAGCCCTTTCAAACGGTTCTGGATGTGCTTGGCGTTGGTGCCGCTACCGCTGCCCAAAAACCCCGCGAGCAAGTTCTTCACTTTCTCCGCCGTAATCTCGTCGCACTCCTCGTTGCAATGCTTGATCGCCCGCTTTAAGAGGGCGCTTTTCATCCCCGCAAGAGTCACCGCTGCCAGCTCTGCCAACGTCCAAGACGTGCCGTCATCTACCGCCGTCAAGGGGCCGAGCGCCTGACTGCGGAGCTTCGGCTGCGGCGGAGCGTGTTACGGTTAGCAAGCCTGGGGAATCGGCCCCCGGCCTCGCTGAGTACGAGCGCAGCGAGGCCTTCCACTGGATCGCGCACAACGTTAAGCCGGCCCAGCCGGTGGAGCAGGTGCGCCGTCGTCGGGGTCCTCTCACTCCTGTCCCGACTCCGGGGCCTCATGCTGCTCCATTTTGCACGGCCAAAACAATGGGCGCCAAGTGTCGGACTCCTCCGGCGCGCGGTCGCTCGTGCGCCACGCCGTAGACGGGGCGCGGCAGCTCAAGAAATAGACCGCCAGACTTCACCCGCATCCTCTTCCCGGTGGGCCCCGCTTCCAGCTGGCAAGCGATGCCCCCGACCTGCATCACGGGGCCACTCAGCAGATCACGTCCCGCGATCTTCTCACGGATCAGCCTCCCTTGGTCTGATCGGTGGGAGTTGAAGGCGTGCGACATCGGCCCGAGCACTTTCGCGCTGCAAAGCTTGCACGCTTGCGCCCCGCTCTCCTTCCCGACCTGCCGCGTTGTGGTTCCCTTGCAGTGCCTAACGTGGCGCCGCATATCCTGCAGGGAGTCCAGACTGCGCAAACGGCACGCGTAGCGTACGCATTTACTTGCCTGACTGTCGCGGGTTTCTACTCTGGAGCCAGCTCGCGCGTACATGTACAAAGTGCGCGACTTGTCCGGCGGGGGGCCGCCTTTGCCGTGGGTGGCAACGAACGCGCCGAGTTTTGCCCCCGCTGCCCGGCCCATCTACCCAAGTCGTGTCGGCGCCGCACGTCGTCACCGCTCCCATTTTCCTCGCGTCGGCGGAGGTCACCCGAGTCCGGGCCCAGCGGCATTCCCGGGGCAAGCGGGTATGCGTGCCGATTCTGCACCACCAGCGGGCACCTTTAGCCTGCTGCGAGGAAAGACTGTCCGCCGACTTCCGCCGCTTTCGGTCTCCTTCTTTCCTTTGAAAGGGCGGCCACGACTGCCCGGGAATAGAAACCCCAAGCGCCACCGGATGAGATGACGGACCTCACTTGTGGCGTGGTTACAGCCGGGGGGAAGTTCGTTGACGGGGTGAGTGCTTGCCCGGACTTGTTCGCGGATGCGGCCAGCTGTATGAAGTCGCTGCGAATGGACGCCGTGGAGGCTTTTCGGGGCCTTTGGAGCATCCAGATCGCGCAAGCGTTTCGTTTTCGCTGGATCGTTGTGCCACAGGCTGAAGAGAGCAAGACCGACGCGGCCCGCAAATTAATGATCCCGCCCACCCCGTTCGACTCGCGCCCGTCCCTCCTTCCGGCTTGTTCTTGTCTTGCAGCTCCTCCGCGCGTTAGAGCTGCACCAAACAGACACCCCGCGGCCGCGCTGTTCATAATATAGCTGCAAGCACCAAACCCAAAGCAGGACGAGCGTCGAGAGCAGAAAGGTCCGCGCGCGATCGGCTCGACGCTATCGCGCAAAGAAAGGCCGGCAATATCTCCGGGGGCGGGCGCGCACTCGTGTGACGGCACTCCCACACACCATCAGACGACTCAGCGCCAGCTTCCTCTTCCCCTGTATTGCGCCAATTTGCCCCCCTGTACTCGCGGAGCACATCGGGCGGGGTGGAGGTAATTGAGTCGGTCCTTTTCGGCGTTCTTCCCCGTGCCCGTCTTGTGAGTCGGCGCCTCCTTCTTGGTCTTGTTCGCATTGTTTTACCAGTTGGGGCCTCGCTCCAAAACCCTGGCCAGGAGCTTGGCCGCCTCGAGGGCGTCCGTCGTGGTCCCGAATTCGACGCAGTTGCGAAAGTCGGCGATCGCCTCCTGGATAGGCGTTCGGCAACCCGCTCGAGCGCGCTCTCGTTTTTGCGTAGCGCAGTCCTGAAGCGCGTCAAGAGGTCCTGCAGCTTTTCTAAGCGCCACACCTCCGACGCCGCGAGCGGCCGCATTTTAGGACTGCGATCGCGTTCGCGGCAAAGTTTTCCGCCCACTCTTCGCTGGCCTCGTCCGCCACCTCCGTCAAAGCCGCCGCGTTGGATTGCAAGGCGCTGAGCAGGTTTCCACAGACCCCGTTGGGCGTGGCGCGCATAAACTTGCGCGGGTTCGCTTCAATGGCGTCCATGAGCTTGCTCGGCCGCGAGGCGATCCAACCTCTTGTAGAGTTCGATGCCTACGCGGCGGCGGTAGTCTTGTGGGTTCTCGTAGAACTTCTCCCAGTAGGAGGCGGCGAAAGCAGAAAGGTCCGCGCGCGATCGGCAGGAAGGAACAGAACCGCGCCTGAGCGGTTCGCGCGTTTCGCGTGCCGGGTGCTGATCGCCAGGGGGCGCGGCTCTTTCTTAGTTCCAGGACCCCGATACGCTTGGAGCGCAGGGCGCGCGGCGAGTCAGGGCCCTCGGCATCGCAGTGCCCACGTAACTGGCTAAGGTGGCTGGTACTCATTGCGAGATAGCGGCCACCGGCGGGCGGCCCTCTCATCCAGTCGGCGGGCGGCCCGAAGTTTTGCAGTACACTGCGCGCCCGGAGTTCTGTGCGCTCGGTCGTGACTTTGCTGCTTAGTTAGTACTTAGGTGGGCTCGGTCGTGACTTTACTGCTTAGTTAGTACTTAGTTCTCCACCAGCCACGGCAGCGCCTCGGCGAACCCGGTCCCGGGCGGTATTCCGCCCTTACGTTCTTCCGCTCCAAGGCGAATCCCTCAGGGAAGTCGGTGCCCGCGCGTCTTCGCTCATGGTCCGCGCCCCGCCGGGCAGAAAAATGGCCCGCGGGCTGCTGGCTGGGCTTCGTGTTGTTTTTGCTCCGTTTCTGCAGCATTTGAATGCCCCGCCTTTGCGGCGTTTGTTTTGAGGGGGCTTGCGGCTTTCGCGAATCCCCCCCTGGACTGAGCGCGCGCGTGCAACAGCTGCCGCGCTTTTGCGTTGGGAGGGCTTCTGCCTGGCGCATTTCGTTCGCGCTCGATGAAAGCAAGGAAGGCGACGCCGCGGCGCCTATCTTTCTTTGGGCGATCTAACGCGTTGCAAATGCCACCCGAAGTTAAACGCACGCGAACAAACTAAAGAAACGGGGCCCCGGAAACGCAAGGCAACAATCTAACTCACCGCCCCAGGTCTCCATCGCGAACATGCACAAGACGAGTGGGGAGCGCCGCAAGTCTGTGCCTGCTGTCCAGCGAGACCCACTGCGGGAGGCTGTCAAGATCTGGCGCATCGAGAAGTTCGACGCGGTCGAAACTCCTGCGGACTCCTACGGGCAGTTCTTTTCGGGGGACAGCTACATCGTTGAGTACGTGTATCGCGCGGACAACGGAAAGATCGAGGAGGCGCTTTTGTATTTTTGGCAGGGGGAGGACTCAACGGCGGACGAGAAAGGAAGTTCGGCTATCCTGTGCGCAAAGTTCGACTCGGAGCGGTTTGGCGGGCAGGCGACCCAGGTCCGAGTCGTGCAGGGGAAGGAGCCGAGCAACTTCCTGCGCCTTTTTCAGGGAAAAATGGTGCTGCACCAGGGAGGCTGCGACAGCGGTAGAACCTTAAGCAACCCAAGCCTTATACTTGATGTTCCGAGGACGGAAGTCCCCACAGCATAAACTCCCGCAACTTGATGTTGCTGCGCAAGTAGAGCCCACACTCACTCATGTACCTCGAAAACTCGATAAGCATTCCTCTGAAGAGACACCCGTAGTACAGCACAGGGCAGAAGTGCACTATTGTCGGGTCAATGTAGCTGGGAGCCATTTTAGCCTCGCAAAGGGGTAGAAATAGGTGCTGAAAAACACAAAGTGTGTATACTCGACCTTGAGTCAACAGTAGCATTAAGCATCAGCAACGCGAATATACGAACTGCGAGGACTTCTAACCTCGGCCCGCAACACAGGTTTTCGCAGCACTCGTGCTGATTCCACCACTTCTTCCACCACCGCCGACGCCGACGCGTATCCGAAGCTGTACCACATTCGCGGGTTCTCTTTGTCGGAGTGCAAGGCGACCCAGGTTGCGTGCGAGGCCCAGAACTTGAACTCGAATGACGTGCTCGTGCTCTTTCCGTCCGAGAGCGAGCCTGCCTTCGTCTGGCAGGGCGCCGGCGCCAGTAAGGACGAGCTCGAGCTGGGATCTCACCTCGCGAAAACCCTCGCCACCACCTCGGACGTCGGAAGTGCGGCGAAGGTCATCACCGAGAAGTCCGAGCCCGACGAGTTCTGGGGCTACTTCAAAACCGGCAAGCAGGAGTACGCTTCGGACCCTGTGCTCGCCGACCCGGACTTCGCACCACGGCTGTTTCAGGTCTCGAACGCGAGCGGGGCGCTGCGGGTGGAGGAAGCGTTCCAATTTACGCAGGAAGACCTGATTGAGGAAGATGTGATGCTGCTCGACTGCTACTCGGCGGTCTACGTGTGGGTCGGCGACGGCGCGCACGAGCAGGAGAAGAACGAGGCGCCGAAGATCGCCGAACAGTATATCGAGAGCTCGCCGGACAGGCGGCTGGTGGAAGACACGCCCATCGTGATCGTGAAAGCGGGAAACGAGCCGCTGCTCTTCACCTGCCACTTCGTCGGATGGGACGCCTCAAAGAGAAAAGGTTAGCGGCCCGATGATCGATGATTAGAACTGAAGTAAATACAGTGGGTAAGATGGGTACGAGTGAACAGTAACGAGATACTTAAAGCTCACAAGAAGATCACTGATGGCTGGAATCTAGACATTGCGACGTGCAGAACTGATTCTGAAATGAACAAAACTAGCACTGCGCAAAGCTGTAAAGAAAGCAGTTGTATTTACGAAGTATGAAGGTCTAGCTCTAGATCACTTTATTTGGTCCACGGACAGGCTTCGCCGACCTGTACGAGGAGAAGCAGAAGAAGCGGAATTCTGTGCTGCAGGCGGAGAAGGAAGCTGACGAGAAGGCCCTTGCGGACGAGGACGCGAAACGCGCCTCGAAGGCGCTCGAGATGGAGCAGAAGCGGGAGTCGGAAAAGCGACAGAAGCAGCAGGAGGCCGAAGAGAAGAAAAAGGCAGAGGAGGGCACCGCGTTCGGCAGGAAGAGCGTGATTAAGGGAGAGGCTGGAGCAGATTCAGCGAAATTGAACGAGGACGGCGTGAAGACAACGAAGAGCAAGGAGTCCAATCCCCAGGACGCCAACCGAAGCACCCGGGACTCGACGAAAGAGAATGACGAAAAGGAGAGAAGTACAGTCACGGGCGGCGTGGCGCCGTCGCCAGGAAGCCCGAGCAGCCTCCGGAGGCCGTCTGTGAAAGGTAAGTGAGTACATTGCTGTGTGTTTTGGAACAAATATAGGTACGGTCGTGGCAATCAGGTGCTGTAGTTGCTGCTTCAGGTGCTCCTATGTTTCTACTCCCGCATTGATATTATTTCACTCTGCCCATTTCGCACCACGCCCGTAGGTCGTCGAAGCTCGGTAACTCGGTGCTGTGTCGGCGGCGGCGGCTCTTCGGATAACTCAGCCTCGGATGATCTGCTTCACGAGGGCCCCACAAGTCAGGCCAGCTCCAAGGACACCGCCATGACGACGACCACCTCAACCTCAGCCTCATCAAACAAACCTACGAAACTCCCAGGCGCCAACGGTCGATGGAGCACGGTGGAAACGGGCGGCTACATCGGCTTCGCGAGCACCGGCGTGGTCCGGAAATCGCAGCTGGAGGCGGAGGAAGCGCTGAATAAGTCCGTGGGAAGCAGCGCGGGAGGAGGAAAGGGAACAAAGGAAGAACCGACGTACGCGTGCCCCCGCTCCACGAAGTACTCGTTGGTGGAACTAAGCGATGGCAAACGGCCAGAGGACGTGGACCCGACCAAAAAGGAGCACTACCTGGCAGCGGACGAGTTTCACACCGTCTTCGCCATGCACGTGGACGAGTGGGACAAGCTACCCGTCTGGAAGCGCACGCAAAAAAAGAAGGACAAGGGGCTGTTCTGAACATTCCTACTTCGCGTCGATTTGCGGGACCCGGATCCAATCCGATTCACTCCGAGGGATTGCGGTCGTGTCAGACTAAGCTATACAGATGCTTTATTTGAGAAGTAGTGTTTTAACGGATACTGTACCTATAAGTTTTTCTTTTTGCAGGAGCTTCTGAGGCGGGCTTCCCGTGCTGCCTCAACAAGTGGCTAAGGGGCATGAGATGGGCTAGATTACAGCACTGCCGTTTCATACGGCCAAAGCCAGCTCTAACTAGCTTCTGTGCGATCGCTACACACATTTTTCTATCTAAACATGCCTTCGCGACACTTGTTAGACACGACTCGACGTTCCTGGAGTTAGAGCTTCACTTAATACACCTACGCCAGTCTTTGGATGAATAGGATCGATTGGCAGCTGCAGCATCTACAACACTTTCATTCAATTCTTTTTGAGGAAGCAAGTGTCTCTCTATATCGGAAGCCACGTATGGGTATGGATATGGAAGCCTGGATATAGTAGCTGGCTTATGCATCTAGTCTTTCGAAGAAGATCGTACATCGTGATCGTAGCGAGTATGTAAGGATGAAGAAGGAGAACATATTTCAATATTACTTGAGAGGTCTACCGACATCAGCAACGCACATTGTTTCCGCGATACATGCATCAGAAGCGCGACTAGAACTGCAGCGATGTAGTGGTAATCAGAGAGAGGGTGTCTCTGCAGTCATCGAGGCACCTAAGTGGGCTGGTCGATCAGCAGAGCGAGTCAAATGGAAACAAGCCTGGTCAAAAGCAATCATGTACGTTACTCGTTTTGAATGTCTGCCAACCAAGGAGCGAGCATCCTGAACCATTTGCCGAAAGAGCATGAGAGAGTGCCCTGCATAACGTGGGTTTTTGTCAGAAATTTCGTTGTTCGTGAGGCTGCAGAAACAATTTTAAAAAAGGGAATTCAAGAAGTTCGGTGACTCGTCGTCCGCGTAAAGGGACAAGAAAATACCGTGCGCAAGAGGATTGTTTCAATGAGTTTGTTCGTCCATGTTGTTGGGGAGAGACAAGTTTTTTCTACGGCTTTTCGTACGACGTCGAACCACGTCGCAATTCCGTTTCCGGGAGGTGCATTGTTCCAAGGCAAGCGCCTCTTATGCATCACATAGGAGGGTCGTTTTCTCGCCGGAGCTTGTTTCGTCGACGGCATAGATACTCGCACTGGGTGGTTTTGCTGTTTCGCTGTAGAGACTGAACTCATTATCCGACGGCAGACTCAGAAAACACTTCGTTGTCGAATCAATCCTCACATTTCCACGGCGAAAGCCCACGCAAACGAAACCTTGCATAAACAGGCATCACAAGTAATTCGCAAGACACTGCACCACGCGAGGCACACAAGCACGAACGAGAGCAACCACCCCCATCGAATCAAAGATAGCGTTTTTTTCTCCCGTTAGAAGATTCCTCCACCTCTCTCGTCCCTCGACGAAAGTACAGAACTGCTACAGTCGTCTCTCTAAGAGTACAGACACCAAGTTCAACAGCAAAATGGGTTGCGGAGCATCCAAGGCTGAAGCGGGGGCCGCTGCGCCCAGCGCCGCCCCGAAGCCGGTGAACAGGAACGACCCCAACTATCCGCCCATGGGTCTGGCGCCCACCGTCCAGGGCCTCCCCGACTGGATCAAGCTCGGCTGCGGCGACGTTGCGTACATTTGCGAAGAGAAGGGCGCCACCTTCCCCGGTGACAAGTGCCCGGACAAGCTCCCCGATCTGTCCAAGCACGGAAACCTTTGCGCCATGGCGCTGCGCGAGCACCCGGAAATCTACGAAAAGTATATTTTATCGGACTCTGAAAAAAAAATCACATTGCTATGGTTTGTGCTGTGGGAGGCCGCTTCTAAACAACCGACCGTGAGGTTGTGCGGTTTGGGAAGTGGCCGCATCCTGTATTCTCGTACAGGTCCCCTGCTGTCTTTTCATGTGCCTGTGGTCTTTCATTTTTAGGAGGAATTTGAGGATCTGTCCTCGGTTGCCTTTAATGTTCGGCATTCGTTTTTCCAGGTACAAGAACGTGAAGACGAAGGGCGGCGTCTCCCTGGCGAATTGCATCAAGACGGGTATCGACAACCCCGGACACCCGCACATCCTGACCTGCGGTCTGGTTGCCGGTGACGAAGAGTGCTTCACCACCTTCAAAGACCTGTTCGACATCGTCGTCGGAAAGCGCAACGGCGACTACGCGCCCGATGCGGTCCACAGTACCGACATGGATATCAACAAGCTGAGCACCACGAAGATCGACCCCACCGGAAAATACTGTATTTTTCCAACGAGTTGAAATTCTTTATTTTCTCGATTGGGTCAAAGGCAGTATCTATACTTACAACTTTTCACTCTGCAACTTACAACGAAGAGGAAGGCGGTTCGGAGGTCAGGCCGATTTGTCTTTTAAGCTCGCGCTATCTGAACGTGTTCACAGGCCTGACTACCCGCTGCCGCACCGG
>RXOD01004634.1:0-19674 GCA_005223375.1 Amoebophrya sp. AT5.2
GCAGGAGCCGCTTCGGTGTCGGTCGCCCCAACGGGGCCGGTGGGTCCGGCCGGCTGGTCTTCGACATCAGAGTCGTAGTCGCGCATGTAGACAATCGATTCGTCGCAGGTAGACATCTTGTTTTGGATTTCTTGCTACTTAGCTAGGCTAGGTGGCAACGCTGTAGGAAGCTCGGGAGCTTTCTGAGGAAGGTAGAGGCCTGGGCCGGTTTTAAGCTTTCTATATGTTTTTTGCGATTGAAGGTTCAGCTATTCAGATTCAGTTTTAGTGCAGGTAGAGTGAGATATGTATTCCGCTTTCCTCTTCGCTCATCACTCATGCGATGATGCCAGTTTTTGAGTCGCTCACGAAAAAATCGATACCGATGACGAGCGGAAACAAAACGACAACGGCAGCAGTGAGCACATGTTGCTTTTTGTTTTTGGTATTCGTTTTTTGTATGCTGGCAGCTTCTTTGTTGCATAGCGTTCACTAGCTACTTCTTTGTAGCCTAGCTTGTACAGGGTGTGGAATCACGCCACACTTGCTCGGGCGGGCAGATTAATGCATGTCATATCTGCACGGGTGGCCCTGGTCATAGTCGTCCTGGATGTCCTCTTCAGAACTGTCCTCGCGGCGGCGCGCGCGTCGCTTCTCCCGCTCCTTCTCCGAGGAATCTTCGGAGCTGCTCGCCTCCACTTTCGAGCTGGAGGCTTTCGCGTCGCGCTTGACATCCTCTGCGAACTCCTGCATCAGCGCGCGGTGGGCGCGGGGGTTTAGCGGTTTGTTCCAGAGTTTGTCCCCAATGCTGTAGGCCGCCGCAGCAACCACATCCTTGTTGAGCAAGTCACCTACCATGGACGAGGCAGGAGCGCCCTTATGGATTTTCATGAGGAGTTGGTCGGCCTTCTTCTCGGCCCTGATTTCTTCGACGATCTGCTTCACCTTCAGCACGTCGGTATGCATCGCATTGACGTTCTCTTGGATTTCTTCCATCGCGCCCCTGTGGATGAAGAGGGTTAGATGATTCGTGTGTGTATATTATTCTTATTGGATGCAGATGATTTCATGATTGCGAATATCAGACTACCCAGGGCCTTTCTCGCACACGGTGGATTTGCGCCGGGGGGCCGGCTCCTCCTCTTGCTTCACCGGGTGGATGGTGGAGTGATTCATGATGAAGTTATCCGGTGTGAAACGATGCTGCTTTTCGAAGTAACGATCAGAAGCCTCGTTCACTAGATCAGTGAGAAGGGCGCGCGTGCTGATCAGCGTGCTGATCATCTCGATATCCTTCTGGGACGTGAAGCAGCTACGGGCGCGGCCTAGCGAGGCCTTGACTGCTTCGAACTGTCCATTGACTTTCTCTTTCACTTTTTCCCCAGACATGGCGCGCCGAGAGACTAGCGTTTGTTAAAAAGCGGACGAGCACCTAGAGCAACTTCTGCTGCGAAGAAAACTCTTTTTTGGTCGTAGCTATCCACTTCGTCAGCTTCTGTAGCAGTCTCAATGATTTCGGCTTCGAAGCCTGCGGGATCTTTGAATTTGCAAACACTAATGTTGACACTGGTGCGATTCGCATCATCACCTTGATTGGTGTTCTTGTTTTCTCGGAGGTTGAGTCTGACTTTCAAGACTTGTTCATCAGCTTTCCAGTCAAAGGCATCAGCTTCTCTTCTTGTATTTTTGAATGGCGCGGCCATTTTTCAGATTCGGAGAAAAAACACAGAGCTACAGCTTCGGAGAAAAAATGGAATTGAGTCTCAGTTTTCCAGGTGCTAAGATGTGTGAACATCATGCCTTGTAGGCGCGAAGTTCATGCTCTCGCGACAGCGTCAGTCGAACGAAGCGAGGTGGAGCTAGTTTCGAGCGATATAATCCCCTCATGCCTAGGCACAAGGCGGCGAACGATTGTAACGTTCGGCGCTCAGCGAGAACTCTCGTACAGATAAAGTCATGATGCGCGAGGGCGGAGGAATGGAAGTTTGGCCGGAGTGCCGATTGAGTTTTACATCTAGCGTACCTTGGAGAGCAGGATGCCAGATGGAGGGCCTTCCCCTAGAGGAAGTTTATCATACACCACGTCTCCTAGTTGACCTTTCTGTCATCGCTATAGCGAACTAGTTCAACCAGTGTAGGACACCAGTCGAACCATAGCCAATCTTCACAACAATCGAGGAGCCCTCAAAAGTATAGAAGAGAGGAAAACCTGCCGTCCCTGCCAAAGAGAGCTCCCTTCCAGCGGTAGAACTAACGGCTTACTCAGCAAGCTGTGTAAAGCGGCCAGGACTAACCATAGGAAGGGGGAGGTGAAAGCCATGCATCGAGAGAGGAATTCAACACGATGGAGATGTAGAGCCCTTGAGATTGACCGAAATACGAGTGAGCCAACGATGATTCGACGAGAGAAGAACGACAGCCATGAGAGAGAGAAGTAGGGCTTCTCGAGCCCCGCCAGCACTGCAGATATTTATGCCGTAAGCACCATTGTCCCGTTTTTCGATCTCCTCCAGAACGTTCACGCCAGCGATGCTCTCCACTTTGTCCACGCTTTGCCACTTGTTTGCCACCGTATACAAGTGCAAAGCGTGCAGAGCCTCGCCTTCGGCTGCACTACCGGATAAGCTTTCCTGCTTTTGCAGTTGTTCCTTGTTGTCTTTATCGAAGCCGCGTCTCGCAGCAGAAGCTTCAGTGCTCCGCAGACCCTCCGGGGCCCCAAAAAGTTGGTACCAGAGACTGTCTTCGTCCGCCCCATTTTCCATAGCCGCGAGCTGGGCTAAGTGCTCCGCAACCGAGGCTGTGGCCGTGGCTGTGGCGGCGCCGGTCATTGTCCCTTCCACATCACCACTTTGCACCACGAGCACAGCGGAAAGTAGATAGAACCAAACCGACCTTGCCGCTCATTTTGAATTATGATCAACGTTCGGATTCTTCGTGGGCTGTTGTTGTAAAAGGTGGACGCTGGTACTCCTTTTCAGGCTTTTTTCGAGAGCTGTATAGAATTCGAAGCGTTTTTGGGGCTGTAGTTCGATGCGTGATAATTAAAGAAATCCGGAAACGCTGCTGGTTTACACTGTCTCGTGGTCGGTTCAACTCTAGAGCTTGCAGGTTAGTAAAAAGGCAAGATGAAAAGGAGCGTAAACGTGCAATCTCTTCAGCATAAGATTCAAGCTTTACTGAGTTATGCCTACAAGCTGCTGGCGCCATTGAGGGTATAGTACACTGATTGCTTGGCTAAGAAATAGCGGCAAGAAAAAGTAAGTCGGAACCAATCTTCTGGAACGTGCTGAAGATTTTGGGGATCACCACTTTTATGTTGCGCCGTTGTAAAAATGGACACGTACGTGCCGGCGATAATCATCCGAGAAAGTGATCAGAGACTGGCCATTGCAGGGATTTCAGCCGATATTCCGTGTGATCTTCGTCATAGTTGCTGGTGATCGGTTGTGTGGGCCGTGCAATAGATACGAACGACCGATGGCAGAGCAAGCGGCGGGCAGCCTGTGGCGCGGTACCCGCAGACCAAACAAAGTATCAGACAAGCAAGCGCTCTGCAAAATCTTTCACGTCTCCCTGTAGGTCGCAACGGCGGGTGAGCTTGTTTCCACAAGATGCGGGGCCAATGCCTGTTTCACTTTCATCCCCAGCTCATTTAGTACTTGGTAGCAGCAAGAAAATCGATTGACGTTGATGATGTGCATGTGTTGATGTAGAAGGAGTAGTTCATCTATACAGAAATTGCGTCAGGGGGGGAAAAATACGTAAGCGACAATCGAATAATATTCTAAATCACTGGGTTGCAGTGGTCGGGGGGATGGGGGCGTAGTAACTCGTACTCCTGCTGGTACACTATCTAGGTAATCATGATACAGATACATCATTCGCAGCAGTCGGTGTCTATCAACATAGGTTCGAATCCGCGGGCCCGGGCCCTTAAAGGTAGTCCTAGTAGTAGTTTCCCGGGTCCAGCAGCTGGCGGAGATCGAGCTCCCCCAGTCCTCCAGGCAGGAGGGCGAGATCCTCCTTCCGCCTATCCCAGGCCATGAGCATGATGGCAGGAACCGGCAACGCCACGTGCCACAGCGTGTGCCACAACAGGTACGCTGCGAACTTCGCTTCCACCTCCGCCCGCAATCGCGCCATCTCCTTGTTCTCCTTCGCCTTTCCCTCCACCCCAGAACTCTCGTTCTTGTCGCTGTTGCCCGGAATTTGACGAGTTTGGGAGGGCGCCTTGAGTTTGACCCTCCTTATGCCCTGCAGCGATCGCATAGGAGGAGCTGGCGTTCTACTTCTGCTGCGGCGGCTCGCTACTGCTTCGTTCGCTCGTTGTTCGAGTTCTGGCGACTTGCTATTCGTATTCATCTTCATCATGCCCCTCTTTTTGCTCCTCGCGGAGGTACTACTAGCAGCATCACTCGCACTTCTGCTCACCGTTCTCGAGGACAGCATCTTCGCCGACAAGACGTCGTTGTCCTCGTTGTCGCCGTCCTCGTTCATCGGCGACCTGGCCGCCACCTCGGCCTCACCGGCGGCAGAGAGCAGGTCGGCTAAATGCGTGTTGGCACTGAGAAAGCAGGCGCCCGCGACACACATCGTCCACAGCTCCGGCAACGGCATCGGCAGCGCAAAAACCTTTCCAATCTGGACCAAGAAGCAACACATGGCAGTGGTGCGGTCGACCTGACATTCGATCATTCATTCGATAGTTTACCGATTGCGTGCGCCGATGCGCGTGATACATATTGCTTGAGATGGTGTAGTAAAACTGGCGACCATGATGAAAGTCGAATTCCTCGAATAGCAGAAAGCAATAATCAGGTAAAACAAAGTCCAAAGCACATCCAAAAGCTACTCACTTACCGATGACGCAAGCCTGTCGAGACTGAAATTGTGCACGTCGTTCCAGTACGAGATCGGGCCCTGCAAAACAAGGAACGCGCCCTCCCAGAACCAAAAGCCGCTCGCTGCTGGATCTGTTTTTTGTTTTTCATGAGAAGAGTCGTTCGCGATCGCATCCCTTACCTCGCTTTAGAAGTTCTTGTTCGTGGTCTTCGTATAGATATTACAAAGAGAAACAGATAGCCGTATGGAGCAGCAGGGCGATGTAACTGGGGCTGAGTGCGTTTGAGTTCGCTTTCTCTTATAAAAAAACGTACAACAACAGCTACATTTTCGGTTCAGCACGTCGCACGTGAAGATCATGTAAAGGCCGCAGAGGGTGTAGAGGAAGCTCGACATGGCGTAGCAAAGGCTCCATCTTGCGCGCGACACGTACCCTTCTCTCTTCAAAAAGACGTCGGGGCGGCCCACCTCGCTGTCCTCGCGTCTTATCCTCCTTACTTGCTTGCTCACCCACTCCCGGAGAAAGCCGGGCGATGACATCATTTGTCCGGATCCACCGACTGTCTTGAACTTGGAGTTGCTTCAAAAACCGAGCAGGGGGTCGCAGTGGACGAAGTACGGGGGAGGGGTACTGCAAAAGAGGGGGTCGCAGTGGACGAAGTACGTACGTACTGCAAAAATCAAAGCGATCCTCTATACTCTATTGTCCCGTCTCCAAAAATTTTGTGTTCTATGTATTGCTGAAACACGATGGATTGGAAACAAAAGCAGGATGCCGAGTCCGTTACGACGACCACGCGCCCAGGCGTTTATTCGTCCTCGCAGCGATCTAGTCGCGACGCGGGGGTATCAAACGATATAATCGTTTCTAGTACTCATACTCAACTTTTTCGTACAATTATAGAGGAGCGCTTTCGTGAAGCTGTGCTGGGTTGGTTTCGCTACTTGGGGTTCGTTTTTTTAATGAGACGCAGACGAACGGGCCCCGGAAAGCGGCCTGGCTCGGACGACGAGCCTCTTCCTTGACGCACGGCCACGGTTTTCTTGCGACGCGCTACGATGTTTTCGACATACGAACGATGCTACAGAGCAGAGCAGCAGACGGAAACACAAAGGCAAACGGAGGTATAATAATAAAGTAAATTGCAACGAAGACGAGCTGGACGAGATGAGGACGAAAACTCGAGAGGAGCGAAAAAGCCACCGCGGGATGCTCCTGCTGTCGCCGCCCAAATCGGCGGCCTGCTGGTTGCATACACGAAACCGAAAGTCATGGAAAGCGCGAAATATCTATATCATAAATTGCATCTCTTCTAGAGCTGATCGGCTAAATAACTTTGTCTTTGATCAAGAAGTCTCCTCTTCTCTGTCTTCAGTGGAGTGATGCGGGCGATCGGGGTAACCCGTCGTCCTGCTCAATGCTGTTGTTGTTTAGTACTAAGATGATATGAATGTACTACTAGCATGACAGATTCATCCTTGTGCAGACGCGGACGGTGTGATGTGATATCATTATATTCATATGGTAAAAGCAAAAGTTTCGAAACTGTGTTGTTCGAGGGCCGCCGTCGTGACGAGCCTGCAGAACGATATTAGTAGTACCTTACCCTCGTTCACTATACTCGCGGCTGAAGCGCCTGAAGGTATCGACAATACAGTAGAGTACGTTTCAATGCCCTCTTGATCCGTCGGTCCTTCTCCGTTGAATATCGGAGGTCCGTTGCCGTTCCTTCATCTCTCTCTCTCTCCTCCAGTAAAACGGCATCATGCCGGTTGCGTCGACAGCACTTCTCGCAGCTGCTCGTCCAGCCACGGGTTGGCGTCGCACAGTTGCCGTCGGTCCCGCAAGCTCATTCGGCCGTCCTCCGCCATGACCGATCTCGTGCCCAGGCGAAAGCTGCTGGCGTACGCCGAAGTAGACCCTCCCGCCGCGGCAGCAAAGGCAAAGCCCGTCCGTGCGTCGGCCGCGCTACTCGTCCCCGTGGGTTGTGTTTGCCCGCCAGAGAAGACGTTTTGAGCACCTCCTGGGCCTTGCTGATTGTCCCCTTCTCCTGTGGTGGCCTCTCCGTCGGAGGTGGTCCTCCGGACCCTTGTGCCGTCCGGGTTCCACTGGTACAAGAGCACTTGGCCCACCTCCAGCTCGTCCGGCGGCAGCTCCAGCAGCTCCAGAAACCGCGGGTCGCCGCGGGAGGGCTTTTGCAGGCGCGTGCTTTTCACCTGCTTCAAGTGCTTCTCGAGGATTTTTTCGTACGCGCGCCAGGACTTGTCGAACTTCCGAGCCAGGCTGCACTCGGGGTACTCAAAGTCCACGCACAGGTCGGAAAACGTCAAACAGAGCTCGTACGCGAGGGTGAGGAAGATGGCGAGCGTGCACAGCATCAAGAAGAAGGACACCGTGGGCATGTTCCCCCACAGAAGGTAGTCGTTCAGCCCCAGCGGCGCGTACCACACCCCGATGGCGATGAAGGCCGCCTCCCAGGCGGCGGTCTTCACGATCGCCACCTCCGCGCGCAGCCCGCGGTAGAACGAGCTCTTGCCGATGTGCACGGCGCGAAACTTGTTCATCATCGGGAAGCAGCTCCAGAAGTACATGAAAATGGTCACCAAACGCACCGCCAGACCCAGCGTCCACATCTTCTCGCCGGTGGGCAGGAAGGGCGCACACTTGTTGAACTGGTGCCAGCTGCCCCACCACTTCACATCGCCGCACTCGCTGATCGGATCGTACGAACGGAAGGAAGCCTGGCGCGCCCCTCCGCCGGCGGCAGCCGGCGCACCAAACCCCGGCTCTGCCCGCCGCAGCGCCTCGTTCCGGTCGTGGAACCACACGTACACGTTGCGCCAGTGCCCGATTTCGAACCGCGCCCACCAGTCCTGTGACAGGGACAGCAGCCACTGCTAAAACTAAGAAATCAACTGCGTAAATGTAGAACCGCACTAGACGTACAGATAGTAGCGAAATGAATCTTCCGCCCAGCAAAGAATTCGGCCGTGCATTCGTTGATGAGGTCCAAGTCTGTGCCTGTGGAAAGATTTGAACAGCACCGGAGAAAGCTAAAAGCCTAGCCAGTCACGCAGCAAAAGCAGTCACGACAGGTGCAAAGTAGACAAAACTAGCATCCCGTGGCTCATTGGTGGCTGAGTGACACCTCTCAACCGCCCCAGCCGCCTTTTCCAGGAAAAGAGACCACAACCCTGATCCTCCTCCCTCGTCTTAGCATAGTTTTAGTTGTTCCCTCTCTTGCGCTTAGCAGTTGCCCAATCATAAGTCAAAAATCAAACACACCAACTGCACTACTCCGCACAGCCCGGCGATAACGGCCGACCAGGCGTGCCAGATGTCGGAGCTGAGGAAGGAGACGTTGCGGTTCCGCAACAGTTGCTTGACCTCGGCATCCGTGACCTCTTCCGGGAGGTTGTACACCCAGTAGTCCTTCCGGCGCGCCCGTGGAATGAAAACACAGAACAAAAGCCCGGCAACGAGTGTGAAGAGGCGGAGCAAGTCCATCATGTAGCGGAACAGCACCATTCCGGGGAGAAAAATCGCCGGCGGCGCCAGCAACCCCTCCGCAGAGACCGGGGACTCCGTCCCGCCCACGCCGGAGCAGGTCCGGCAGTAGGATAAGCTCACCAACTGCCGCGAGACAAAGTGCATGTCTTGGAACCGAACCTGCATAAAAAGTAGGCACGCGACCAGCCATGTGCCCTTGAAGATAGTCGACGGAGCCTCGTCCTGGTCGGCCATCATCTCCGACATGTGGTATTCGCCATAGCAGAGCACCTTCTCGATGCAGGCAGCCTTCTCCTTGTTCAACTGAGCTTCCATCGCCGCCAGCTCGGCGTCCGTCGGTAGTGGCTCTTCCCCCGCAGCACCAGTCGCACGTGTCAAGTGGGTGTCGCGGAATTGCCCGTTCAATAAGTCCACTTCCGCGACGAGCCCAGCGTCGTACTGCGTGGTCAGAAATTCACTCGCCAACGGATTTTGTTCGTCTACTTCGTCTTCGTTCGTCTTTGCGTTCTTTCCGCCAGCAGCTGCCAAGCGCTTGCGCTTCTTCAGCTCCTTCAACTGCGCGTTGCGCTCTTGCAAGTCGAAGAAGCCGAATGCGCGGAGGAGGATGCGGCACTTCAACGTGCCCCGCCACGACCGGAGCGCACCACGCATGCCGTACAAAAGAAGCGCAATGCCGCACAACAGCGTGAAGCTGTTCGCGAAAATGAACAGATCGTCGTCAATCAGCACCATTTTCTGAAAAACTGAAGGCGTTCGATGAAAAGTAACCGCGCAATCGCTAAGTAAATCCCAATTTTCAGATGGATGGATGGATGGATGGATGGATGGATGGGGTTGTGGCGAGCGCCTTTCTCAGACGAGGCCAAGTATGCGTATTCAAGTTCAGAAATGCGTACAACTAATACAACTTTGATTACAAGAAAGTAACTGGTAGTAGAAGATGAACTCGTCAGTAAAAGCTTGGGGAGCCTGAGGACGACAATTCAAATTAATCATGAATAAACAACTCGATTCCGGCCCAGTTTGTATGTAAGAAAGTAGTTCTCCGTCGCGTGGGTCTGCGTCGACGAAATCGGACGTAACGAACCGAATTCAATTCAATTGTTTGGCCGCAACCGACACCTCAAAACGGCACATCGAGCGCAGAAACCGAAGCGAATTGCGTTTACCACGAGACCGATGTTGACAGGGAAATCACGACGAAAAGAAAGAGAAGACGACAGTTCTGCGTGGGAACTGTATCGGCAAGGACGCTCGTCTCCGCGGGCGGACGGAGCATCGCTCCTGACGCATTTGCTTGCAGGAACCCAAGGCTGTCGCTGCCACGCTCCGTGTAATTCGCGACCACGACGGACATGGTTGGGTTTCAAAAAAGTGCGGGGGTAGTGTCCGCTTCTTCAGAAGCTGTAGCTCTCCTCGGCAGGAGACGAAGATATATGGGTTGCAGCCGTCGGCCTCTCAGCACGACTGATAGATAGGTACACAGAAAACAAGAAGCAGGTACAAAAAGCCGCCCCAGAACCATTACTACGAAAAGACTGCGGATTCCGTGCGCTGACTGGCTTTGATCGCTTTTCAGGTCTTCCGAACAACATTGAGTTTTACCGATCTCGGCGCCCTTGAGGTGAGGATCTCAGAGATCCAGCCTGACGTCGGATCGATCTGTCGCGTTTCGCTTTTACATGTTCTCATGGCCATGCTTTTTCTACATTTTTCCTTGTATGTGTCTCAGACCCGTGTCAAGTTGCATGTGTCTCAGACACACGACGCGATCGGGCTTTCTCGCCTTTTGCTTCGTCTCGCTATGCGTTCGTTTCTCGGTTTCGCCATCGGACCCCGCCTACTGGGGATCATCGTAAAGGCCCAGCTGGATATCTGTAGCTCTACGGACAGCAGGCTCTCCTCCTCACTGGAAGTTGCGTGGGCCCCCGGAGCCAGGCTGCGGGCGGACAGGAGGGTGCTGCTGCTGCTGCTGCCCGCCCTGGTTCAACAGGTTTCCGAGCTTCCACGCCCCCAGCCCCGGGTCCATGGCCGGCAGCGGTGGCGGCGCGCCGAGAGGAACCCCGGCGGACGACGACGATGGCGGCCCTTTCCCGGGAATCATTCCGGCGGGAGGAAGGTCTGGCCTGGTGCCGTATCCGGGGGGTCCAGGGCCTTGTTGGTAGTTCTGTCCGGGAGGTCCCGGGCCGGGCTGCTGTATGTGCATCTGATGTCCACCGCCGCCGTTGGTTGTACCCTTACCGGGAGAAGCTCCAACGTGCATCGGGGGAGCTCCCCCGCGGGCGCTCCCGAGGTCGCCCTGCGGTATTCTTATGGCGGCCGCCTGTCCTCCGGGATACACCTGGTACGGAGCTGGGCCCGGACCTTCGTCGGGCGGCCCACCCTTCTGAAAGGGCCCCTTCCTGAAGGGCGCGCCGCCCGACGGAAGTCCGGAGGGGGGTGGCGGTGCTCCCGCCGGAGGTGGATAATCTCCCGCCAGGCCGCCTTTCATGGGTGGATAATGGCCTGGGGGTGGACCCCCTCCAGTCATGCCCGGACCGTCACGCTCCGGCCTTGGCAAAAAAGGAGGCCCCCCTGCAGAGGTGAGTGGCCCACGTTCCAATGCCGCACGACTGTATGGATCTCCATCATCGCGCGGCGGTCCCCCCTTGACGACGATCTCTCCCTTGCGCGGTCCAAGATGCTGCGGCGGACCGTGCCCCCGCCCCCCGCGGCGGCCCTTCATCATGCTGTCCCCGTCCTTCATACCGTGGTTGGCATCCGCATGCGGTAATGGCGGTTGTCCGTGAGGAGGATGACTTGGGAATGGGGGGCCTGCTACCCCTCCGTTGGTCATGGGGGGTGCGGGGCCCACGTTAGTCATGTTCCGATCATGGTGGCCCCTGAGCATCACTCCCGGAGGTGGCAGAGGTGGACCCTGCGGAGGACCGGAGGCAGGTGCCAGACCCCCCCGACGCGGCGGGGAGGAAGGTGGGGGCGCCATTCCTTCCATCGGCGGTGCCGGTCCGGGGACGCCTCGCCGCCCTTTGATGACGCTGTTCATCTCCGCGGGTGGGCCCAGGTCGTGCAGCCCTTTAATAACACTGTTCATCTCCGCGGGGGGGCCCAGGTGCATGCGGTCTAGCACCTGCGGCGGCGGACCCGGCCCGGGACCCGCGACTCCACCCCCACCTCGAGGTAGTGGCGCAAAACCTCCACCACCGCTACCCGGACCGTTGCGCGATCCGTTCCTGGCGGAGGGTGGAGGCTGCATCAGCGGCGGGTACAATTGTTCGAAATCCTCCTGCTCATACTGGCGCGGCGACGGGTGGGGCTCGTGCTGCCGCGGCCTCCCTTTCTGCGTTGGTGGAGGCGGTTGGTGAACATGCTCCGACGGTGGTGGGTTGTAATTGTGATTGTTGTATCCACCTTCACCTTTACTATGAACGAAATTGCTACTCCTGTGGTGTGGGTCGTGCTGCCCCGGTTGCGCAAGGGGCTCTACTCCTGCTGGGTGTAGTCGTGTTTGTTCTTGGAACGTGGAAGATGAGCCGGGCGGAAGATCTTCTGTTGTTCTGCTGCTGGGTCCTGGCGCTCCTGCTTCTCGAACGGCGCCACTGCGATGCCTATGGATCATATTGTCCCTGCGGTCTCCGCGCACGTGCACGCGCATGACCGGGAGCCCCTCGTCTTCGTCAAAGTTACCGCCACCCCCGGACTGCGGCGGCTCGACGAACGGTCCCTCCACCCGAGGCTGCCCTCCGGGGAGCTCCGCTGCCGGGGTGTTGAAGTGGTCGTAGTAGTACGGTTGAGGTTGAGCCCCAGGAGTAGAAGACGGGGGTATTCGCATTATTCCACCGGCGGAAGTAGAAGTTGCAGCTGCACCTCCCGCGCCCTTGGAAACCCCTGCTCCGCCTCCGACCATGCCGTGGCCCCCGTCGAGCATTCCATTACCAGCATTTACGCCGTCTTTATTGTCTCCTTGTCCTTTCCCCTTTGTTCGGGAGTAGTTGTAGTTGTTGTGCCCTCGTCGGTTAGCATGCTCTGGCCCCCCGATCTTCGCCCCCGGGGGCCCGCCTTTCGTCGGATTCACGTCTCTGTGGAGGTGGTCTCGCAGCTGGCGGTCGGCCTCTTGAAGATGGCGGTGGTCCGGCCGCTCGCCCCGGCCCTTGCCCTCGGCCCTCCTTTGCCCCGGCAAAAGGTCTGGCCGATCCCGATCGCGCCGCTCCCCCCTTCGACTTGCTCCTCCTGCACTACTGCCTGCGTCTGTAGTCCTTTCCCTCTTTCCTTGCTCCGACTGCCCAACCACGGCCCTACCGATGCTGCACTCCGCGAGCCAATTGGACGATGAGAACTCCTTGTCGTACGAGATCAAGGCCTGGATAGGGTGCACGAAGTCGCGCTCGGACTGCCGTCGTTGCAAAAACGAGCTGTTCAGGCCGAGCTTCGCCAGCTTGCCGGATCTGCAGATCTCGTACCCACGCCGCAGCTCGTACCTTTTGTTTCGAATGTTCCGCCATTGAAAAAAGATGAAGACCGAAAGCACCTATGTAGATAGCATTTTCTAAAAAAAACTAAAGACTGGTCCTCATATTGATGGAATTGGTAATAATCTCATGTGATGCGCGGATTATTATAGCACGACGAGCGGGATGAAGGGATCGATGGAGCGAAACATGGGTACTATCCACGACCAAAGTACTAGTTGACCGAGCACATTAAGTCTAAGTACGTGAGTCGTTCCTGGCCCTTGGCGTTGGTGCCCAGGATGCGGTCGATTTCAAAGGGGTCTTCGATGGAGAGCCAACTCTTCTTCCGCATCAGGCCCCACACGTGATCCTGCCGCTCATCCTCCTCTTCATTCGAAACCGCCTCTTTGATGCCGTAGAAATCGATCTTCTTCTTCCGCGCCTCCTTCTCCTTCTCACTCCCCCGGATGCTCACCACGTTGATCCAGAAATCGAAGTCGTAACCTGGTGCGCACCGACGATGGATGGTCGGAAGATGATCCACGAAGTAAAGATTTGAGGGAAGGCCCTCGGGGGGTGGAGTGGAAACAAAAACAATTTACAAGAAACCATTCCTTCATACGGTTTTCACAACTAGTACCGTAGTAGAAGAAGAATTCTTCGAGCAGTTCGGAGAGCGAGAGGTCGTCTCGCAGCGCGAAGGCGTCTTTCAGCTGCGCCACCGTCCAGCCTGCCTGCTGCCAGTCGAAGTACTGCACCACCGCGCTGCCGTGGTCCATTGTCACCGGCGGCGGCAGCACGACGTTGCGCCCCCCGACGATCGGCAGCGTCGCGAGGAAGCCTTCCGAGCCGCCCTTCGGCTGCAGGTTCGGCAGCACGCGCATCTTCTGCAAAAAAGAAATCAACAACAACACGTAGCTGTAGGAGGACAGCGTGCCAGTGAGGGAGTCGTTGATGCCCCGCGCCTTCGCCCAGTGCTTGAGGAGGAGCGCGAGCGGCTTCACCACCGGGTGCACGTCGCTGTACAGCCGCAGCAGCCGCGAGTTCTCGAACACCACCTCGTGGCCGCAGGAAATGTCGAAGCACACCGCGATCTCCCTAGTAGTAGTAGTAGCACTCCTCTGCTCATCATGATGATCTGACGTCTCAACCTTGAGCCGCGCCTGGCAGCGGAGGAGAGGGATGCGGGCGTTCTCGACGCGCTCCACGTCGAATCCAGCTGCTTCCAGCACGGGCGCCAGCTTCCGAAGCCCGACGAGGATGCCGCGCGTCACAGACATGAAGTCAAACATGCGCTCCTGGCCCTTCCTCACCTGATGATGCTGCGCGCCGGTGACATGATGCTCCCCCGATTGGCTGTCTCTTTGCTCAACAGCGGAAGAGCTCCGCCGCAGGACCTTCATCTGCCGCTCCAGCCCGCGCCGCCAGTCGCACCAGAACGCCTCCCGGTCCAACGCATCCTCCACCTCCTTCGAAAAACGAATACCTGTCAAACGATCATCCGATTCGGATTCGCTCCTGCTGGCTAGATAGATTCCTCGATTCTACTTTGAGAACACCATAAGTAAGTATAATATGCTGCTACGCAAATTCGCCAACGCGGTACCGCAATCGAGGTCGCTGTTTTTGGTCATGAACCCGTTGACGCAGCTGCCGAAGAGCTCGATAGAGGCGGCGCCGAGGTCGGGCCACACTGCGCACACTAACGGTTGCACGTTCTGTTTGAACAGGCTCAGCATGACGCTCTCCCGCACCGGGTCCACCCCGCACGCCTCACTGAAGTCCTCCATTAGAAGGAGAAAAAAGCCACTTCCGACTTCATTTCTGATCTCGTGCCGGGTCTCGTAGCATATTAAGCATAAGCGACTAAATTCATACGAGTCAAATACAAGTGAAATATCGGACGAGACACGACCTCAATATCCAGCACCCAAATCGCTGCAACTACCCGATAGGCTGCGACCCCCATCAAAGCGAAGCGCCTCGCCGCTGCTTCCCTACAGTAGTTTACAACATCGGCCAACCCGGCCAATACCAGTCGAATACGAGTCAAATACAACACCACACACGACCCCCACACACGTCACCCCGTTCTCGCCGCGGCACCAAGTAAGTACGCGACCAGCTACAAGTCTCGCACTCCTTCAGACATGTCGCGGGAAACGGGTTCATCCTCTCCTTAACTCCAGCCAGGTGTCCGGGTCCTCCACCACTTCGTCCAGTCTCGAGAGATCGACAATCTCCTGCGTCTGTTCGGGAGACTCGCGCTGGCTCCGACTCGAGATGGCCGCCTCCCGCGTCTGCTCGAGCGACGCATGCGCAGAGGTAGGGGGCACTCCCTCCGCCGACGTGGGGGCGCCCCCGCCCACACTTGCGCCGACGTCGGGGGAGCAGCTCTTGGGAGGCGGCGCCCACTTGCCGTCGCGCACGCGCGCCACCATGCTCGCCAAATGCATGCGCCACTTCGACCACCAGTCAGCGCGCGCGCGACCCCGCGGCACCGGCGGAAACCGTTCCTTCGCAACCGGCGTCTTCCCCGTGCCGGCCGTATTATTCAGCGACGAGTTGGTGGTGGAGTTCATCTGATTCAGCGCGCCGTAGTCGACCCCAGAAGTCGTGACCGTGCGCGCATCCGCGTCCGCGTCCGCGTCGGCCGGCGGGGACGCATCAACATGCGCCGGCGGGGGCGCATCCACGTTCAGAAGCAGGCGGAGCTGGTTCGTAGCCTCCTGGTCGATCTGCTGCCCCCCGGCGGGATCTACCTTTGCTTGTTGTTTCCTGCGCACTCTTTTCGTGACCGTGAGCTCGGACCATTGCGGCGAGAAAGTCCCCGTAGCGGCCCCTTCGTCGGGAGCGGCTCCTAATAGCAGCGAGGAGCGCTCGGAGCGCTCGGAGCGCTCGGTCTGCCTCGCGGACGCGACAGCGACACCGCCAGCTTCCAGAGCTGCATCCCCTTCCGACGGCACGAGGCACCACCGCACGCGGATTTCCCGCTTTTCGTACTGACTCTTCTCGAACGCGGCGCGCTCGAACGTCTTCGAGCCGCGCCGGCTGCCCAGCGGCGCGGCCTCCCCTTGCTCGCCCCCTTTTTCAGTTCTGCTGGTTTTGGTGCCCTCTAGCCGCGGCTCTCGGAGGAGCTTTTGCATTCCCTTTTTCAGGAAGAACTCGGAGACCTCGAGGCGGTTGCGCGCGATGTGCGGCGCGGTGCGGGAGAGCAGCATGTGGCGTATCACCCGCTGCAGCGGGACCCGGTAGGACGGCGGGCCGCAGGAGGCCACCAGCACGTACAGCACGTTTTCCATCACGCGCACCAGCCCAATCGAGTACGCCTCGATCTTCAGGTTCGGGGCAAAATCCTCCTCGATCGAGGCCAGCAGCTGGATCAGCGTCCTGCAAATCTCGGCGCGCTCGCCGCGGAACTGGTACACACGCTGGAGAGAAACCTCAATCCCAATCCCCGCCAGCACGTTCACCGGGTCGAAGTCCTCCGCCAACCGACGCTTCTCGCCGCGGGAAGACGCTGGGATCGGAGGAGGTGTTACAATATGAAGAATGTAGTTGTATAGATACTTTGTTTATGAAAGAATAGTAAAAGCTATATATAAAGCACTGCCTCCTGCTGCTCCCACAGATAAGTAAGTTAGTAGTTACCTTCGGCGAAAGCCTTGGCCTTCCGCTGCATGCGCGCGAGCCATTGCACGAGGGCCTGCCGCGCGCCCGCGCCCGCTGCTTCGTCTCTGGTGCGCGCCACCTCACCTTCTCGCCCGTCCTGCCCCTGGTCTGCCCCCGACAAAGGCGGCTCCCCGGCTGGTGCCCGCACTCCCGCGCCATCCGGGAGCTCAGGCAACTTCCGCTCCGCGGCCCACGGCCGATGGCGGGGATCGTTTCGGAAGATTGCCAGCGCATCAAGAGTATCCTGGTTGTACTCAATTCGCCACTTCCGCGCAAAGTTGGAAATCTCTGCCATGAAGAGTAACTACGCTAGTATGCGAAGATCATGATCCGGGATCGATAGTCCTAACAAGTTGGCCGATTTTGGATAGGGTTTCATACTAGGTACTTAGTACCTGTACCGGGTAGATGAGTCTGATGTCAACAAAAAAGAATCGTATGGTCGGCGTATTTGTAGCTATCTCTAGTATCCCTGTATTGTATAGTTATACATACAAAAGCGTAGACGTGGCGGGCAACGCGACGAGATGCTAAGCGTTAAATAGTATGCTAAGGATAGCGCTTTTACATCGATCTATGCTCGTTCACATTCGCATCTCATTCGAAAGGGTTATACGTTTACGACTCCACCATCCTAGAAGGACAGTCTGACTGTCAGAGCGCCGATTTGAGATCATCGAACAAGACATTTCTGGCATCTATCTGTCACGCAAACACGAGCTTCATCCTGACATCATGCTGACATTTGAATATCGGCCGGCGCATCCCATTTATCATGCCCATCCAGCGTCTCTCCTGCGAAGGCACTGCGCGGCAGCTGCGATTTTCCTTTATTGCAGCAACATTTTTGAAAATCGCATTTCTGCGACCAGCCATTCTTGTCTCTACAGTACTCACCGTTTTTCTCGAGCGATTCACTTTGGCCTCGTCTCGTCACCTCCATCAAGAGGGTACGACAATATTCGGTTTTTCGCAAACGATATGGTGTCTGTGTGTCCATCAGTGGTTCCGTTCGTTCCTGTTCATCGGGAGGAGCGGAACGAGTGTATAAAAAAACGCGTTACGCTGAGGCATCTGGATCATGATTTTGCTGCTAGATTATACGCTGTGCCTGACCCATCTAGCTGAGACGATGCGGCCACACATACCAGTGCTGGGTGAAATAAGTAGGCATGAGCCGCCGCTCTGCTGCTTTTATCTATCAGCAACAGCGCTCCACCGATCAGAGGAACTCTTCAGATCTGCATGTCGATCGTTGTCGATTCATCTATCAGACTGTCGTATTTTTCTAGGTAATGTATTTGCTTCTGAGCTGCTGCGGGTCCTATCTAGCCACAGCCGAGGTTCCGATAGCGGTACAGGCCATGTCTTCGCTCCTATCCGCCAGCACAATGCCCATGTCCGTCGCGGAGCCAGAAGATAATAGAAGAATAACTTGAAATTCACCTACTTCGTCTTCGCATGATGATGATCGATGGAAGATGATCTCGTCGCCGTCGGTATCTATCGGTAAAAACAAGAACCACAAACAAGTCTCAATCATATTTTCTTATCAGGACGTGAGGTGCAGTGTGGAGCGCTTGATCTCTTTCTCCAACGACTGGTTTTGGAGTTCCAGTCCGAGCACCAGCTGGTCGTCTTCGATCTCCTTTGCGATTTCGCAGAAATCCGGCAGCCCCTTGCCCGCGGACCCGTCGAAATGCGCGACGATGGGGCCCTTCTTGAAGTTGCCCACAAACAGGGTCACCACGATCGAAGTGCCCTCCGGACACCGGATGTAAAACGCGCACGAGCCGTCCTTCGTCGTGTTCTGGGAACCTAAGGCGATACGTGGTTAGGACTCATTATTCTTGCAAAATTGTGAAAAAACATCGATTTGGTCGATTAAGCTATTGATTCTTCCAGTATGCTAGAAGGTGCTGCGGGCAGCTGTCTGATAGATTGATCTATCATGAAGCCGGTCCTATCGAGAAAATCCGATATCGGAATGGGTCGTGTTGATGACCGGACACGGACCCAGGTTTTTGCGATAAAAAGCATGAGTAAAAAAGTAGATACCATTGGGGTAGAATTCGAGCAGAATCTCCCGGATGCCGGCGGCGGAGAATATCGGGGAGTAGATGCTGGACCCCCTTGGTAGGTTCTGCAGCTTCTTCTCCATGTTGATCAGGCGCCACTCCACCCGCGAAATGTTCCGGTTCGTCAGAATCTGATAGAAGAAATATGGAGAGCTGCTTCAACACTACAACAATAAAAAATTCTCACTAGTGAAGGGGAAAGATTCGTTGAAGTCTCTCTAAGAAAGAATCTAAGTACCTGCGCCTCCTGATCGATGTGTGAGCGCACCGCCCCGGTGAAAATCTGCAGCGAGCCCAGATCACTTTGCACGTACTGGATCTTCTCCACCTGGTCGATGGAAATAGATTGCGCCTTTCATCAATTTTTGCTAGAAGATGATTTAGATACTCGTTTACTTCTGACAGGCTACTACCTAGCTTGCTACCTCAAGGATGTCGACCGCGACGGTGACACTGTCCTGGACGATTTCCGCCTCGAGCATGCAGAAGTTGGAGTGGCCGTGGCCCATGCGCCCGTCGTAGGTGTCTTCATCCGGCGCGCGCATGTGCTTCCCCACACCCAGCTGGTACTTGATTTTCGTGCCCGACGGGCACCACAAGAACAGCGAGCAAAACCCGGAAATCGTCGTGCTCTCCCGCCCGTTCGGAAAAAACTCCAGCTGAATCCCGTTAATCCCCCGCGCGGAAAACTCCGGACTCCAAATGCTCATACCTGCAAATCATAACTATTGACGTAGGAGTTCCTGGAAGCTCACCTTCATACTTCATGGTCATCGTGCATCATCAGAAAGAAACAGAATAGCATGATCGGTGCCAGTCTCCTTGAGGACAGCAAAATTACATATCGGCACAATTATGACGATGACATCAATCGACGTACCATCTATGTATACTAACTTACCTTTGTCTTGTGCCTTCATTCTGTCTCGGATTCCGGGGATGGTCCATTCGACGCGGCGGACGTCGTGCGACGTGGACTCGAGCGAGTTCGAAGAGGCCTGAAGGCTGGCCATCTTCCTCCTTGTGTTCCGCAGTTCGTCGTCGTGGTCCTCAATCTTCCGCCGCAGGCTGTTGTTGTCCTTCTCCAAAAACTTCAGCTTCTCCATCACCTGCGGGCGCAAACATGATGATGATGATTTACCCA
>RXOD01004635.1:0-19673 GCA_005223375.1 Amoebophrya sp. AT5.2
AAGGCTTCGTCGTACGGGTGGTGGTCGGGTTGCTGGATGGGGTGGGCGGTGCCGGCATCTGCCGCGGTGGAGTCGGTCGAGTCGGGCTGCTTTGCAGCGGTGTCGAGTGGAGCAGTACCGCTTGTTTCGCAGGGTAAACTGCCGTTTGCGAGCACCCAAAGAAAAGAGATCAGGCGGGCAGGGCGCGACTGGGTGGTGGCTTCTTTCAGTGACATTATTTTCGGCCACAACTACCCTAAGAAATGGTGTAGTAGTGGAAGACGAAGAGCTGAAGTTTGAGTGTAGTGAGTAATGCTTAGTGCGCGAACGTTCGACGCAACGAGCACCAATGAGGGAAATGTAATCAAGTCAGCGAGGCCCATTCTGGCAGTACCAGTCGAGTCGTGAGAAAAATCACGACACGCATTAGTACGTATCTCTATGTTGGTTTGCGGTTAGAAATCACGACGCAGAAAAGGATCATGCCAAGCCCGATTGCGATCGGCATCGGGCAGTGACACATTCATATCGACCACGTTGGGATCATCTCTGAACGTGCATGATTGCAGGAACCTCCGAGCCACCCGAACTTGTTCTTTTCATGCGTTGACTATTCAGTGTCAAACTGCGAGAGCGCACAGGACCGCGTTACTGCCACGTGGGACAGGACCTGATGCACGCAGAGCCATTCGTTCCCATAGACGATTCCTAAACGTCCTAGGACGAAAGGCTCCCCGCTCTTCAATTCGATTCAGATCCCTAAAAGTTCCTTCGTCTTGGATAACTGTTCATCTCTGTGCATGTTCTCCAAATCAATGTAGAAAGGAGCCTGTGCAATTTGTTTTGCTCTTGACCTAGAGTTTCGAGGGACCACAAAACGTGGGTAGAGGAGAAGCGTTTCCCTGGTTACGAAGCTTTTCGCCCCCTCCGTCCTCACCGCCACATCCTTCGGAAAGATGAAAACCCCTCGGATACGTGCGGAGGCTGCGGCTGATGTCGTCGCCGCGCACTCGTCAGAAATTATGCAGATATACCTGGCCACACTTGCATCCCACAGTGCTCCAGTGCGGATATGAAATGGCGAACTGCGACGGTTGCTGAGCGCAAACGAATACCCTGTATGGCATGGCCGGGTACGCGCAACCCGCTGAAAGCACCTCACGCCGGAGACAATGACATTCCCATGCCTGCACGTATCAAGGGGGAAGATTTTCTCGATACGGAGACCCAGCGGAGCGAAAAGCGTCTGCTGAATCTCGTGTGTGATAATGTCGTGGCGCTGGTACACTTGCAAAGTCGGACGAAAGAATGTACTCCATCCAGCAACGCTTTTGCGGTGCTCGTTCTGCCACCAGTTCTCCAGTGCTGAGCGTAACGACCCAGCATCGAAGACTTCCGTCGACACTCCTACCGACTTGAAAGTCGCATCGTTTTCTGCCGCGTTCCTTGTTACTACAGGAACCTCATCAGACCGGAGAAGCAAAACCTGCAGCGGGTCGTCGGAAACGAACAGCAAGCCGACTTCTCGCTTGCGCATCACGTGGTGGAAAGCGTGCCGTCCGCCACTGTGGTGCTTGGCATACTGCGAACTGGAGCTGGAAAACTTCATTTGTACGACAATCCATTCGTCTGCCGACCCGCACACACCCTGATCTCGCTTTCGAAAAAGCAAGATGCTCGGCCATCGCGATGACGAGAGTGGTTGCAACTCGAAATCCTCGATCTCCGAGTTGAACTTGTGCAGCACGGCTGTGCGCGCCGCACTGCGGGACACCACTGCATTTCGGTACCGCTTCGACTTGATGGCCCGGCTATGCTCTCCTGCTGACGCCTGGTCCGACTTTACGTCGTATCCCAGGAAGTCTCCGTATCCTTGCCACCCACTCTCCCGATAAATCATCTCTGGCCGGGACGGAATAGTGCGCGGACGATGCCCAGCAGCACACCACGCACGAAAATCCAGGTAGCACTTGAAATTCGCGACACCCTGGTGAATATATGCTCTTGCCTCCTGGAAAGGTAGGAATTGACTCCGTGACGACCGGGCCGAAGTGCCATAAGCACGCTGCAGGTGTACACGACACTGAGCAGGGGCTCCGACGCTGGGCGCAGACGTCATCTTGTTCTTTCAATTCAGTCAGCTAGGTAGGTACAGCAGTAGGGAATGCGCAGATCCTGCAACACGTGTAATTCAAATTATTGCCGTGCTAAGACGCCGAGTATCACTACAACTGATTTATTACGCTCTACTTCTCTTCGCCCTCGTGGATTTCCGCAGCTTAGCAAGGAAAACGCTCGCGGCGTCCCTCGGCTTTCCTATCGCAGAACAGTTCGAACTTCTCGCATTGCATGTGGGGTATCACCACAGACGCGGGGTACTATTTGACGACTTTCTGTTCGAGCTGCAGCAGTTGCGACGCCTTGGCAACTTGCTGGCTCTTGGACATGGTTTCGAAGTCGACGAAGTACTTTTCTTGCTCTGCCTGTTTCGCCTGGGACCTCGCGTTTCGGGGCACTACGAAGTGCGGATACACAACTAGTCGACCACGATGTGACGGCGCGTCGCCCTTCTCGCTACGGAAGACGTACTCGTGCGGTAGAATGAAAACTCCACGAGCGGCGGCGACTCCAGAATTTGTGCCCGAAGTCGTGCCGGGAACGATGCAAATGTAATGTTGCACCTCGCCCTTCCATCCTTCACCGCGCCGCTGCGTTTTCCCGAACACCGTTTTGTTGACATCAAACACGTAGCCCGCATACCGGCCAGCGGAGTGTAAACGGCCCATGCGCTGCATGCACCGCCTTCCAGAGAGCATCAGGTTCCCGTCCATGGACGTGTCCCCTGAGACAATTCGTTCTGCCACGACTCCAAGCGGATCGTACAATTCGCGCGTAATAGCAGCGGCTGCAGCATCGTGCTGTGCGTGGAGTGGTGATCCAGCGTTGAACCTAGTCATCCATGACTGGAAAGTGCCATGTTCATTCGTCGTCCACCATGCATTCAGCTTTTCCTGAAGCCAACACGCGTCGAACGGCAACAACGCGACCGCTGCCCAGTTGTTTGCAGCTCCGTTCCCACGCACGACTCCTCCAAGATCTTCAGACCGTTTCAACTGCATTGCAGAAGTGTCTTGTGATACAAAGATGTGTCCAATGTTGTGACCCGTTTCGACCGCGTAAAACATGGAACCTTTCTTGCACGTCGGGCTCCACCGTGTAGGTGTGCATGCGACCTTCAACTGTACAGCAATCCAGTCATCTGCGCTGTTAAGAGCGCCATTCGGATCAGTATTCCTCTTGCGGGCCACAAGCATGGTCGGCGCACCTGAAGATACCGGACGAATCTCAAATTCCAGTACTGCGGTAACCATTTTTTCCAAAAAACGGGCCCGAGCTGCTCCACGCGCCGCAAAAGCTGCTGCGCGGCGAACGCTCGTGGTGGACCGCACCGGAACGTCAAAACCGCCACGTACTGGATCAAACTTTGACGGCTCATATCCGAGAAAGTCAGGGTATCCCTTCCACCCGTGCTCGCGGTAGATTCGTTCGGGGCACGAAGGCACGTCGGCCGGCCGCTGACCACTCGCACTCCACGTGCGCCAGTCTGCTGCAGTGGTCAATTTTATGCCGCACTGCCGAACATACTGCTTCGCCTCGTCGAATGACAGAAAGTGTTCACGCCGATAGCGATGTCGCAGGTTGGAGCACAAGCTCGTCGCCGAAAACGCGCGTCGGCCCGAGAAGTTCCACTTCCCAGTCCTCATGGTTCTGTCGCAAAACCCATTAAGGAACCATGTCTACGAAACTGCTGATAAGGACGTGGTAGTATCTCACGACGGCGGACCGCGATGGGACACAGTTTAATGTCGTTTCGGCGATAATCTCCGAGAGTGAGCAGGTATACGCTAAAAGATGAGTTATGGCGCCTCACTGTGCTCTCACCCACTGACTCTCGAAATTTAAAGAGGATTACAAACGGAACGACAATTCACGCGCGAAAGTCATCAATGAGCCGCTCCATATGCTTAGCCAATTGTGAACAAATGCCTGTCTCGGGTAACGCACTTCAGAAATGCGACCCTGCTCTTGGCAAGTGGGCTGCTAGCCCCATGGCTTCTCTGGTGTCTAGGAAAAAAAATATTCACTTTCAAATGCCAAGAAGTTTCTTTGCTTTGGACAGCTGTTCGTCCCTCTGCATGGTTTCAAAATCAATGAAATACTCCGCTTGCTCGGCTTGGCGCATCTTCGAACCGACATGCGAGGGGGCAGCGAAGGGCGGATACACCAACAGCCGTGCCCTCTCGGATGCGTCCTCCCCAGGTCGGCTGCAGCTGAAGACAAACTCCCGCGGAAAAATGAAGACGCCGCGAATGGATGCCGTATCCCGCGCAGCATCACTAGGGGTAGGCACCACGCAGATGTAGCGCTCGACGTTGCCTTCCCATCCTCTTGCGCAGCGAAGCTTCCCATAGTGCCAATTTCGGTTCATGTCGAACAGAAGAGACCTATGATTTCGGCGATTGTAGGCAATTCGCTGCAGGCACTTCAATCCCGACAACATTAAGTTCCCCTCCATGCACGTGTCCAGCGGAAACACTTTCTCGACGCAGAGGCCGAGTGGCATATAGAGCAGCGACGCCAGTTCAGAAGTGACTTGGTCCTGTCGCGCATGAAACGAAGAACAAACTTTGAATTCATCACTCCACGCAGCAACGGAGGCGCGCGGTTTGTTCTCCCAAAGGTGCTGGAGACCTTCGCGCACGACATCCCCATCAGAGACCTCCAAGCGCATGCGAACATGCCGGACTCTCGGTCTTGTCTTCCAAGGGATGGGCGTTTTGACATCTTCTGCTGACCGGATAGCGATTTTCGCTGCGTTCTGCGAAAGAAAAACGAGTCCGATGTCTTCCTGGAGTGACACGCAGTGAAACACGTAGTCCGTCGGAGAGCGCCGCAACGGCTCCACTGAAAATTTCACTTGCACCGCTACCCAGGCATCCGAAACTTCTCTCTCACCTTGTGCGGGCCGTTTCCGAAAGAGAAGTATGCTCGCACGGCCTGTTGGCAATCGGCGCACCTCGTATTCAGAAACGGAAGCGTGCAGAATTTCTAGAAACGACGACTGAGCCCTCTTTCGTCGTATCATCGAGACACGGTGGCGCGCCGCTGGCTCGCCGGAGTCCCAGTGATCAGTCATTTTCGGAGATCCTCGCCTTTGGTAGCCCATGAAGTCCGCGTAGCCCTTCCAGCCATGCTGCGAGTAGATTACGTTCGGGCACGAGGGTATGAAGGCTGGCCGCTTTCGCGAAACGCTCCACTGCTGATAGTCTCGACAACTTGTCATGGACTGCCGTCGGACGTAGTTTTTCGCTTCTTCGAATGGCAAGAAACGTCCTCTGCCCGATGTTGCACGTGCCTGGGTGGTGAAGAGCCTACCTCGAAAGGTCCCGATCTCGGCCACCTTCGCCTGCATTTGCGGCATCATCAAATGCTTCTACGAAGTCAGAGGACGTAACGCCATCCCGATGCCTAATTCAATTATATTTTGTTCGCCGGACAGTCGTGAGTGATCGCAACGAGATTCCTATGTGGTGAGACATAGTTTTTCTGCTGCTCTTCGACTAAGTAAAGCGGTGATGATAGCTCTCTCTTGTCATCTCGTCCTTCTCAAAGATCATATCCTGCAGAGTTTCTATACAAGAAAGCCGCGCACTCGCTCTGAGTCTAATCGCGTATCGTATAGTACGTTGCCGGGACGCTGCAAGATTTCGACATGAAAATGAAAGGCGGAAAAAAAAGTAAGCAGTACTATTCTCTGTGTAGCCTTGCTTCTTAAGTTACAACCCGAGCAGTTTTTTCGTCTTTTCTAGCCGCTCCCCCATGAGCAAATGATCGCTGAAGTCAACAAAGAACTCCTGCTGTTCTTCCTGCCGCGCCCTTGAGCGCGCATTTCTCGTACGTGTAAAGGGAGGATACACAAGTAGCCGACCACGGCGAGACTTTGCCTCGCCTGTCTCGTCGCGGAAAACGTACTCTGGCGGAAAGATGAATACTCCATCCACGGCAAAAGCGTCGCCCTCTTCACCTGTAGGCGTCACAACAACACAGATGTAGCGCTGCACCTTTCCCTCCCAGCCGCGTCCCCGACAAGTGACGCCCCCAAACGATCCCTTGTTCACGTCGAATACGTGGGCGCAATACCGCCGCGTGGTCACGGTGCGACTGATTCTTTGCAGACACCGCACGCCAGAGAGTACCAGATTGCCGTCCACGCATGTATTCACTGAACAAACACGCTCGACGTGCAGATCGAGCGGGTCGTAGAGCAGCTGCGCAACGGATGCTCCTGCCATCTCGTGCTGCCGATGTCGTGACGACGCGGCACCAAATACTTCCATCCAGGAAGCCAAGTTGCGAAACGGCGCATCAGTGTACCAGGACTGCAAAGTTCCGGCAATGGATGCCGGATCAAGAGGATGCAAGTCGAGGGAAATGCGGTTCGAAGATCCGTTGCGTTTGACGCCCCCGAGTGTCCCTGCTCGTGCAAGCGCGATTTGAGAAGCGTCTTCGGAGAGAAAAACCGTACCGAGTTCGTGAGACCTGCCCAATCGGAAATACTCCCTTTTCTCACCGCCCTGAGACGGTCTCGGGCAAGAACGTCGCGCCAACGGACCAGCAACCTTAACCTGCACCGCCATCCACTCGTCGGTGTTCGTTGCGCCGGGCTGCGCGCGCTTGCGGATGATGATAATGCTCGGGAAGCATGACGACAGCAGGCGGGCATCGAATTCTGGAACGCACATGCGCAGTTGTTCCAGAAAAACCATCCGCGCCGTAATACATCTCTGGCGCGCATCCCGCGTTGCGTTCCCAGCTGCAAGTTTTTCTCCTCCGCAATCGCTCCTTACCCTATCGAACTTTGACGGCTGATAGCCCAGAAAGTCTGGGTAGCCATCCCAACCTGCCTTCGCATACACTACTTCAGGACATGCCGGAATATTTGAAGGCCTCTGGCCGGCTTTGCTCCACGCGCGATAATCCAGGCTGTTCGTAAAGCGCGCCCCACAGGTCCTGACGTAGTCCCTCGCCTTGTGGAACGGCAAAAACCGTCTCCGTCGAGAAGGCTCACTTCCTGCCGGCGTGCACGATCCAAAACCTCTGCGCTGCGCATCGCGCGTCCATTGGGCCTGGTTTACGCAGCCGCTCTGCTGACTTCTATCAAAGTTGAGGAAGCCCCCGCTCCGTGATTTCCCGAGAGCTCGAAATTCGTATGTCGAACGCCTGCAGAGAGCGGCGATTTCGGCAAATCTCGACGCTCTCATCGTTCGGGATGTGATGGAATTTGTGGAGGCCTCTCCCCTGAGCTACACCATGCACGAAAGTCGTAGAATCGCGTGAAGCTGACGCCACAGCTCTGGATGTATTCTTTCGCAGCGTCGAATGACAGAAAACGCGCGCGGCGAGGCGGGTTAATTCCGCAGGATGCGAACGACCGTACCGTGCGCATCTTTAGGGAACCAAAATCTGAGAGAAGACGCGCTCGTATTCTTTTCGCTCCTCCCTCCCGCCGCCCGAGCTGGCTCAGTGGCCGTTTCTGCCCTGATGAAACTGGACATTGATGAGGCGGTGCGTTGGTGGAAACGCAACACAACTGCAATCAGATTGCACTTCGCGCGCGAAGGCTGCTGCTGGGATCTGCAGAAGTTTACTCGAACATGCTCTTCGAGAAGCGCCGGAAATTTGCGTGTAAGTTAGTAGGTTTATCAAATTCCCAAAAGCTTCTTCGTTTTTTCGATTTGCTCTTCTTTGGTGAGGGCGCCGAAGCTGATGTAAAATTCTGACTGCGCTTTTTGGGTGATCTCCGACCTACAGTTCCGCGGACGCACTGATGGTGGGTAGACGAGCAGTCGGCCGCGATGCGATGGCCCATCGCCCTTGGCATTATGAAACACGTACTCGCGTGGAAAGATGAACAATCCCTGCGCAGCCAATGTTCCGTGCGTAGTCGGTTCGACGACGATGCATATGTACCGCGCCACGTCGCCCTGCCAACCCATGCCCCGCCGCCGGCTCCCGCAGCGCCACTGCTTGTTCACGTCAAAGATGTAGCCTGCGGTACGGCGTCCCCGGACTTCAGTCGGCCGTCGCCCGATCCGCTGCATGCACTTGATCCCTGCAATCCGAACGTTTCCATGCATAACGATGTCCATGGGAAAGCTATGCTCGACCGACATGCCCGCTGGCTCGTAGATGCGCTCGTTGACACTGCGCATTATTCGATCGCGCTCTGCCAACTTCGACGTGCTAAGACTGCCGACTGTATTGGCCCACGATGCACGGCTATCACGTCGACATGTGCCCCACCAAGCGTCGAACGTAGCCCGAAGAGAACCCCCGTCGTATGGCAACATGTCGACAGTTGCCTTGCCCATTACTGATTTCGAATACCAGCGACGGACCCGACTGCTCCGCGCGTCCATGTCGTCAAGCCGTGAAAACGCGACGCGGCTGCAGTCGTGAGAAACGAATACAACACCGAAATCCTGCTGTCGTACAACATTTTGAAACGTCACCTTTTTGGACGAACCCAAACTCCCTTCCGTGCTCTTGCCCTCGGTGGCCGTGAATTTCAGCTGTATCGCGATCCATGCATCCGCAACTTCAGTCCCCGGTGCAGCACGCTCTCGCACCGCGAGAAAACTGGACCATTGTGCAGACAGCCGGACCACTTCGAAGTGCGGCAACTCCTTCTCGAGCATTTCCAAAAAAGCTGTGTGTGTGGCCCGGCGCTGAAGAACAGCATGATGTCCTGGTGGAGGAGGGTATGCCGCATTCTTATCCGGCATGTCGCCTCCGCGTATCGGGTCAAATTTCGAGGCTTCGTAGCCCAAGAAGTCCGGAAATCCGTTCCACCCACGGCCTGCGTATGCTGTCTGCGGGCACGCAGGAATTTGCGGCGGCCGCCTGCCGGAGGAGCTCCACGCGCGGTACTCCATACTACTGCTGAACTTGAGACCGCACCTCCTAATGTAGGCTCTTGCGTCTTCAAAGCTCAAAAAGCGGGGCCTGCGATTGCCTCCGCGTGCGTGAGTTGCGAATTCTCGCTTCGCAACGAGCCCCGCGACACCCGCCTGGATGAACGCCATCTTCAAACTCTATTTCTTAGTCTTTCGTATGCATTTACCACAGTCTGTGTCTGAGTCTGACAGCAGCCGGAGCCGAACCTAGTGCCATAACGGAACCTCCTCCGGAACACATCACTGGTAGGTTGTAAACATAGAGAGATTCCAAGCTGCGACTGCGATTGCAGAAAACTCCTGCGGACGCGGCACCAACCGCCAAACGTGCTTCGAGCTCTGCAAAGCTACTGCTGATCGCCTATATCTCCAATAATTTCTTCGCTTGCGCTAGTACCTTCTTCCTGGGTTTTGCAGTGAAGTCGATGTAGTAACGCAGCTGTTCTGCCTGGGTCTGGCGGGATAACCTCTGATGGGGTTTCACAAAGGGGGGATAAAGAAGGAGGCGACTACGAGGAGACAACTCAGCATCATTTCCCTGTTTCTTACGAAACACAAACTCATGTGGAAAAATGAAGACACCACGCACGGCGCAGTCTTCACTTGACGCAGCCTGTGACGGGTCACGAATAATGCAAACATACAACTTTACGTGCCCTTCCCATCCTCTTCCACGACGCAGCTTTCCGCGTTGCCAGCCGCGATTCACGTCGAACACGAAACCGGTCCTCCCGTGCAACGTGTAGCCGAGTTTCTGTAAACTTTTTGTGCCCGATAGGGTCACGTTGCCGTGCATGCAGGCATCGAGAGGGAACATCTTTTCCATCTCGATGCCCAGCGGTTCGTATAGCAAACGCTGCACTGCCTCGAAGGCTTCGCACTGCAGCTCCTGGCGCAGTTTCGACGCGGCGAAGTGTGTTCTCCACGCTGACGCAGTAAGCTGCGGGAGGGCGTCCACCCATGCCGCCGCCGTTGCCCTGACGGCTTCTGCCTCGAACGTTGATAGCTGAAGGACCACTGCACCGGTCCGTTTTTCCGAAGGCTTGGCGTTGGCCACGATTTCCGCTGGTGACTTCAAACTCAGCTTCAGCAGTGGCTCGTCGCAGAAGAAAACACCGGCAACGTCATCGTTACGGATGACACCCGTAAAGAGATACTTTCCCGGATATCTGCCCGTAAATTGCGACGTAGGACCAGCATACTTGATCTGCACTGCGACCCAGAGGCCGCCCATGTTGCTACCGGCGTTTGTTCCACTTTTGCGTAAGAGGAAAATGCTAGACCACCGCGCAGAAAGCCGACAAATCTCGAAGTCCGGAACATCGTCGCGTATTCTGCGAACCAATGCCTCTTGTGCCTGCGAGCGGCGAACGGTCTGCGTGCGGCGCTTTGCAGAGAGGGGAACCATGAGATCGCAATTTCCAGACCGCCTTGAATCAAACGGTGACGCGTCATATCCTAAAAAGTCTGGAAATCCTTGCCAGCCATGCCGCGCGTAGATAACGTCAGGCGAGGCTGGTATTCGATCCGGCCGCAGCCCGGCAGCACACCATGCACGGAAATCGCGAACGCGCTTAAACTGTACTCCGCAACTCCTCACGTAGTGCTTCGCGTCCTCAAATTTTAGAAAGGACGACTGGAAACGCCGCGAAGCAGGTCCTCCTGGCGGAGAAGGCGATCGCAAGCAACATGTAATGGTCGACCGGGCCTCCACCACCACACTCCTTGCAACACCAGCTTGAAGGCACGGCGACGGCATTTTTTTTACTCGAAAGAATCCATATAAAAATCTGCAAACGCATGGTTTATCAACTGCCACATGTCTTTTATGATTTCCGCTTACATCTCGCAGAGCTCGCCTACAGAGATTGATACCGGCATCCGGCGTGTCTTTGTAAGAGCCTGTGCCACAATTTTTATACAGAAAAGACATAGTAGCTACAAGTTCGGATGGGCCACGGCACAGTGTCCTGTCCTCTCCTTCTCTCCTTGCTTCGCTCTCTACGACGTGTGGCGTTTGTCATCAAGTCCAGCCACAGCTTCCTTGCATGTTGACGAGACAGGCAGCCTGTCATTGGCAGCTGGCTGCAGCAAGCCACGACGCCTGACACACGACGCCACCTCCTCGATGAATTCTGCGGCACAGGCACTTCGATCATTTATTTCGTTTTCGTTAGACTCCGAGCAAAGCTTTTGCCCTCGAGAGTTGGTAGTCCCTGTCGGCTGCTGCTTCCAGATCAACGTAGTACTTGCAGTGTTCTTCCTGCCGAAGTTGAGCCTTCTTGTGCAGGGGGCGAGAAAAAGGTGGATAAAGAAACAATCTGTTTCTCCGACTCAGCTCTCCGCCCATTTCCTCGCTGAAGACACACTCGCGAGGAAGAATGAAAACCCCAGCGATTCCAAGAGGATCGCCAGGCCCGGCCTCCTTGGGAATGATGCAGATGTAGCGTTGCACCTGACTCTCCCTCTTTCTTCCGGGGCGCCAACCGTTCGCAAACCAAAATCTGTCAACGTTAAACAAGTAACCCCCTCTGCTGTATCGCAATCGCCCTCTTCTTTGCAGACACCGTACCCCGGAAAGCATCAGGTTACCCATGTCGCACGCATCTAGCGGAAAAACCCGCTCCGCGTTCAATTTCAACGGGTGATACAGCAAATTCTCGACAAGATTCCATGCGGTATCATGTTGCTGAAGCCAAGTGGGCAGTGATGCGCCACCGAGAGAAATACTCCAGTCCCTTACGCTTTTCGTCTCGCAATTTTCCCACCAATTCGACAGAATCTCGCATACTTCACGCGCATCGAATGGCTTCAAGTCTTTTTCTTCTACGCAAAGCGTACTATATCTTTTGTCGAGTGTTTTCGGCCCGGTGATTTCCTCTGCTCTCTGCAGAAGCACGTCGGACGCCCCGTCGGAGACAAATATCACTCCGACGTCACGATTCCGCATCGTGTTGTGAAAAACCAGCTTCCCTGCAATCCGTGCGCGTGCGTTTGCGTATGCGCTCCCGAATTTTATTGATGCCGCTATCCAAGCATCTGGAAGCGGAGCGCCAGCAGGAGTACGCTTTCGCAATAGAATGATGCTCGGCCACCGAAAAGACAAACGGCGTATTTCGTACCCGTCCACTTGCTCGTTAAGTCGATGAAGAAAATCCGCATGCGCACTCCTTCGGCGCAGTGCTGACGCGCGCTGATCAGCCGAGTACTCGCGGTCGCGACCTGGGGTACGCAGTGCTACACGCTCGTACCCCAAAAAGTCCGGGAAGCCAGCCCAACCCTGTTTGGCGTAAACAATGTCAGGACGCGACGGTATGAAGGCTGGTCTGGCGTCAGATATGCTCCACTCCTGAAAGTCGACGTAGCGACGCAGAGTCGCGCCGCAAGTCTGCATGTACTGTCTTGCCTCTTCGAATGGCAAAAATCTCGGCGGACGGCCGCGCATGGTTGATGCCGTGAAAAATCGTTGGAAGGATCTTCGATGGCATCTTGGGAGGTTGTCAGAAAATCTCATGTTTCTGCATCTGTCAGAAGCGTGGACTACATGATCCTACAGCACATGAGGCTCCGGAAAGGCAGCCCACCCCCCTCAAATACCCCTCAAACAAGGGGGCCCACACCCTTCGCGATGAAGACCGTCCTACTCGTCCATGATCATGTGCTTCATGTATTATAAGGGTATGTTAATAGGCTTTCACCTCTTCAACTTCAAGCGGCAGAAACCGACGATGGCCCGCTTGCGTCGGAAGAAATTGTAGTCATAGATGGGAACATACTAAGACTAATCTATCAAAGTCATTACTCGATGCGTTTATCGCCGTTCATCGGAAAGCATTGGCCCTTTTCTCATTCGTTTCTGCCTCATCTCTCGTGTGGTGCTCAGTACGTAGTCGGCGGGCGGAATAATCTCTCTCAATGCTCACATCCCCACGAACGCAGCGGCCCGCAAAAAAAGCAGTCATCAAAATCAAAATCGAAAGACCATCAGGTCGGGTTTGTGTTAGTTGAGTTCGTCCGTCGAAAAAAATAAAAACGATTTGCCTCGTCGATCAAAGTCCGAGCAACATGCGAGTCAATGCCAATTGCTTTTCTTTCGGCGACTCCTTGAAATCAACGAAATACTTCAACTGCTGTTCCTGCTTCAGCCTCGATCGCTCGTTCCGGGGACGAGCAAAAGGCGGGTAAACCAGCAGTCGTCCGCGGCAGGAAAGCTCGATCGAATCGTCGTCCTTCCGAAAGACAAGCTCATGGGGAAAAATAAATAGGCCACGTATCTCTGCGGCGCCCCTCTCGATGGCAACGCATATGTAGCGTTCAACCTCACCTTGCCAGCCGCGCCCCCGGCGATTCGAGCGACCGAGTGACTGTTTGTTGATATCGAAGACATAACCAGCTTGCCCGACATGCAGACGCGCAACTCGTTGCAGACAGCGGATTCCAGAGAGCATCAAGTTCCCCTGCATACACGCGTTGAGCGGAAAAATTTTTTCCACGCAGAGTCCGAGAGGCTCGTAGAGATGCTTCAGAATTTCGCTTGCTGCTGCATCGTGTCGTGAATAGCCGCAGGAGACAGAGTTCAGCCCAAAGAAGCTGCACCACTCCGCCAGACCGTTTCGCGAGCTTTCATCCCACCAGCACTTGAGCGATGATGATACCGCCTCGGCATCAAAAGCAGTCAGGTGCAGCCTTACGTTTGAGATTCGCGTCTCCGTAAGTTTTCCAGCGGCAGAAGCGTCGCACCGTCGCAGAGCTATTCGCGATGCGGCATCAGACATAAAAATTAACCCAACACGGTGCGATTGCAGAACGTCGTGGAAGACACTCTCGCCATCGTTTTGTCGCGTGTGCCGAGAGTCCGAGCTAGCGAATTTGACCTGCGCCGCAATCCATGCGTCGTCGCTTTGCGAAGTACTTTGCGAAGGAATTTGGTGTCCGCGTTTACGCAGCAAAATGATGCTTGGCCACCGCGACGAAAACCGCCTCACCTCGAATTCTGGAATACTGTCTTTCAGACGCTGCAACAGATTGTCCTGCGCCATCCCCCTTCTCACCATTGCATCGCGGTACGCACTTTGTATTGGATGGTAACCGGCTTCGCCATGGACAGGCCGGCGCGAGTCAGTGTTCCATCTCTCGTACCCCAAAAAATCTGGGAAGCCCTGCCAGCCCTCGGCTGCGTAAACAACTTCAGGGGCGGCTGGTATTTCTCGAGGCCGATGGCCGGCCTTGCTCCACGCACGGAACTCGACGTAGCGCTGCAAATTGGCGCCACAGCTCTGCATGTACTTCTTGGCTTCCGCGAACGGCAGGAAGCGGCGACTGCGTGCTCGCGTAGGCAACGCGCCCCCCGACGACACGATCTGTGCCGTCAAATTGGCTGGAGTGCTCATCTCGCAATGCGACAATAAAATCGAGTTTTTTACATCTACGGTTTTGTTCGAGCTGAGCTAGAAACTGTTTCAAGCCCCTCACTCCTGTTCGCTCCCGACGACGAAGCGCCAAAAACGGCTTGGCTGCGCACTCGTCTTTGTCTCTCGACTTGTAATGTGTTGGGTGTGCGAAAAGTGTATCTTCTACCTGCCCCTCATAGCTGCTCGTCATCTGGTTCTGGTGGTGCCGGGAACCTATAACTTGCAACTAAAGCTGAACATCAATGCCGCTGTGAGGAAGAATTTTTAGGCGTGCCATTTTCCTTTGGGGCAGTCTTGATGAAAATGGTTTCGGAAAGTATGATTTTCATCTCGATGACAACTACACCATTATCAACCTAAAAATTCTTGCTTTCGTCATCGATAGTGGTCGCAAAACTGAGGTTCGTTGTAGCAACATTCGCATCATCTTAAATATCTCATTGCATCGTGGAATTCTGATATAGGCATTTTTTGGCGTGACTACACGAATTACTAAGTTCAAAACTTTTGAACGAGTATCTGACCGTGGAAATGGTCCTAATATCTATCTGGTTTTATCGAATCGTCAGCTTATCGCAGCAGCAGCAGCAGTCCACCCCCAAAAACCAGGAATGGTCTAGCGCTGGTCTTGCCTTCGGTAAAAAAGTTTCATCTTCATCTTGTGGTCTTTTTTTATCAATATGTCCTGAGTGCGTGCGCGTGGTCTTACGTTTCCAAGTACATGAGTCAACTACTCAAACCTGACTGTACCGGAAGCTGTAATTCATCTATTGTGCCTCCTTATCAGACGATATCTTGCCCCTTTCGCTTTCGCCCCCGTCAATCGGTGACCCTCTCGCTGATATCGAAGTGCAGCATCAAGTCGCGCAGCAGCTTACTTGCAGCCCGGGAACACTCCTTGCGCTTCCGCCGTCGCGAACCAGTCGCCCATTTTCGGCAGCACCGCGTTCGCGTCATTCTCTCCTCGCGGCTTCCCGTCCACCAAAGCCTTCGGCAGCCCTTTCGCCGTTTCCCACTTCTTCTCGTTCATCGCCATCGCTGCTTCGCTTCCCGCCGGTCCGCAACCCTCCTCGAACACCACGCTCATCCCCTCCATGCCGTCCCCCTTCGCCAGCGAGTAGTGGCACAGATCCCCCGTGTACAGCACTTTTCCGTTCCACTTGTCCAGGAACTCTGGCTTTGTGTTAGAGGTTGAAAAAACTCAGGTCGTGCTTCAGGTTTAGGTTTAGGCTTAGCCCTTATCGGATCTTCCCCTCCTCCGCTCACCCGTAGCCATCGCCCAGCAATAGTCGGCTGAGAGGCGACCCCTATACCGACACCAATAGCAGGGCACAACTCGCTGGCTTCCCATGACCGCAAGGAATGCTGGGTTGGGGACCACACAGAGGAAGCCGCTGCCTTCTCGGGGGAGCATACGCATACGTCAGAGCTGAACCCTGCTGATCCTAGTCCCTGAAGACCTGAGTTTACTCAACCCTTAATTGTGGTGTCCGCGGCGAGCGCCATCACGCACCTGCCCGCGAACTCGGGACTCTCCGCGTCCGGCCCGAACGCCGCAATTTCCGTTTTCCCGCCCTGCGGCCACAGCGTCATCGAGCGGATTTTGCACCCGCTGCCGTCCGCGTCCCCGTTGGTCTGCTCCATGGAGTTGAGTTCCACCGCCATGTCCCAGGAGAGCCGGTCCGTGCCCGCGTGCGCAGTGCTGTAGCCGCACTCGAAGAGGTAGAGGTGGCCGCCGGCGGAAGAGATCTGCAGGATGAGGCCGTTCTTCACATTCCCCTTCACCATGTGCGGGACCAGCAAGCGGGTGAGAACGTACGCGGAGCGCACCCCCACATCATACGAGGCGTCGAAGGTGGACAGTGGCTTTTCCCAAAACGGCTTCCCCATGTGCGGGACCAGCGAGTCAGGCTGGTGCGGGTTGAACCCCCCGTACGCGGAGTTCACGAGGAGGGAAACGTTGCCACCGGTTTCGGCCGCGACTTTCTGCACGAAGGCCTCGACGTCGGCTTCCTTGCCGCGCGCCTGATCGAGTGGGGAAGGAATAACCTTACCAGAACCTCCATTGGAAGCGACAATTTCAGCCACTTCCTTGGCTAAGGCTTCGAGTTTGTCGGCGGAACGAGCGGTGGCGTAGACGGTGTAGCCGGCCTCGGAAGCGAGGACCTTCGCGATGCCACGACCGAAACCGCGCGAAGCGCCAGTCACGATGGCGAACTTTGACATTTCTTCCTACTTTGCGGAGGTTGGCTTTATTTGATCGATTAGTTTTTGTTTCTGTTTCGAGTTCGACTTTCGAAGTCTTCGGTATATATGTCCTGCAGGTGGGATGCACATGCAGACGCTCGTGGTGTAAGTACGTAGCCTGTTCCTTCGATATTCGCGGTCGTCGCTTGTTTTCAACGGAGATGTGCGTGATGGAATTTCAAGTCCCATGAAGATAAGACCGCCTTCTTATTCGACCGATTTGGATTTGCGTCAGCGAAGGGGCTGCGGCTGCACTCTTCTCTCTACAGCCTCGTTCTCTCTCGAAGTCAAATCAGAAACTGGTGGAGCCGATCTACCTCTGAGGATATTGTAGCGAACAAGTCAGTCCGAAAATCGGTGGCGCCAGTCGGTGCCATCATCATCCTGGGAACATCACCACAGTGTGCGCATGAGCACCAAGTACTGTCTAGGTCCACGCGGCAGCTGCAGCTTTCAGTTTTCCTTGTCCATTCGTACCTTTACCGACAGGCACTGATTCGCGTCGCGGCGCGCCGCACCAAGGCCGCTGCGTGCTACGTGGCAGCGCGCTCCCTTCTCTATCATGCCGCGCGGGAGAAGTTGTGTGCAGTTTAGCATTAGCAGTAATGGCAGCCTATCCTGCTGAACACCGCGTGATCTTGCAGCAGCCAGCGCGTGCCGTTACGAACGTGCCGCAGCACGCTCGTCGGGTCGCGCAGCACGAAGCCCGGCTCGAGTTCCACGAACCGCGGTGAAATGCCGGCGTGTTCATCCTCGCCCAGGTCAAATTTTAGAGCCTTCGCAAAGCACTCATAGTACGCCGGCCGCGCCGCTCCGGAGCCTCGCGAAGCAGCCGCTTGCGACGTTATTTCCTCCCGCAATTCGGCGAAGCTAACTTCGTCGCCAACGACCACTGCGTTTGATGGAGCAGATACTTCTCCGTCCGCGCTGTCCGCTTCATTTTCCTGCACGACTCCCACCCGTCGCAACGTTCCTACAAGTCTCTGCGCGTCCTCGGCTTTCAGCGCGTCGTTCTCGCGGAAGCCTCTGTAGTCCGGATACTCGTTCAGGAAAAACCACTGCCAATGTGGAATCACTGTTTTGGTTTTTATTTTTTCGCTTTCTCCACCAATTTCCGATTCCGCTTGCCTCAAATGAAGTTTAAGGAGCTCCTCGGTCCGCACGTACACCATATCCATCCAGCCGACGCGGCCCACCAGCGTGTACTCAAAATGCCCCATCAGGTTCTGCCACGCCCTTGGAGACGCCCCAATCGCGCAATCCGCGTCTAATGTCCGGTTCCCGCGCCACTCCACCGCCGCTCCAACACCGGAGATGTTGACGTCTTCGGGAGAGTTTTCATCAGTTTCTGCCTGAAACGCGAAGTCCGTTTCCAGGTCGAAGTTTACGTTGAATTCGACGACTACTACCCGCGGCCGGTAGTTGCCTTCCTCCAGGAGCGCCTTCAAAACGAACAGGTCGTGGCTGTCCATGTCCGACGAAAGCAGATCCAAATCCTTCGGCACTCGTTGTTCCTCGAATAGTTTCACCACGTTGTGGGGGTATAGAGGTTCGGCGATCAGCTTTGTGGATTTGACGCTTTCACCACTCGCATTCACCGGCTTCCCGTCGACGAATTCGCCCTCGTGCCTCGCGTCGAACAGCACGCCGTCGAAGCCGTAGTGCTTTTCGAAAAAGTACGTGTTCGACCCGCCATACTGGGAACCGGAGCGGTGCGCTTTCGTATCAAACCCGTATTCCACGAAGAAGGGGGTCTTTTTGTGTCTAGCATCTCCGATCCCAATCTTGCGAAAGATGCCCTCGACAACAATATCCTGCGCGCCCTGGGAGTAGATCTTATGGCGGGTGAAGGGCGAGTAAACGCGCCGGTTGCCGGAGAGACCCCCATTGCCGAACCGCTGCTGGAGCTCGAGAATCCAGTTCGAGGACCGGAACCAAGCTGGGTCTGTGGAAGCCGGAAGTTCGAGGACCAAACCGGAAGTTCGAGAACCGGAACCAAGAAGCAGAAGTTGATGCGTCACGAAAAGTGGCAAAACGACAATCCGGGTGCAAAAGGACATCTTCACATGCGAAGAAACACGAACGCTGTCTGCAAAGTATTCCCTTCGAGCTTGCTTTCAGCACAAGCATCGCTCTCGCTCCCGCTCTGCTTTCCCGCCAAGACCCCGCGCAACAGCAAACACCGCAACACCAGTCGTTCTCTTTGGAAAAATCAATCTTGTTTTTCTTTGCACTGGCGCAATCTAGAACGACATCTTTAGAAATGAGCATCATCGCGTCGCTATTCACTTTTCGCACCAAAAGTTTGCGGCAAACAAAATCTTCGTGTAACTAATGAATCTTCTCGTGCCTCAAACCTTCGCGTAGTATCCCCCGAGTTTGAACGGCACCACGCCCTCGCCCCGCTGCCACGAGTCGCAGTAGTACTTTCCCGGCACGACTCGCAGGTCGAAGCTCACCCGCGACCGCTCCGTGTCGTTCAGTTCTGTGAAGTGCAAATTTTGGTTCCCGTAGAACTGCACCACTTCGCCGTACTTCGCCGAAAACGGCTCGTAGTCCCCCTTCCCCGGCGAGGATTCGCAGTAGAGACTATTCGAGCCGTACACCTGGTCCACCACGGGCCACCAGAAGTTGATCTCCCCCGGCTGGTGGTAGTAGTCCGCGTCCGTGTGCGGCACGCCTAACGGCTTCACGTTGCGGATGTGCACGCGCAGCGACGGCTCGGTCTGGTACATCACTTCGAACGCACCGTTTTCTTCCCCTAACAATCTCTGCAGGTGCGGCTTGATAACTTTCTGCACGAATTTCTTGAACAGGGCGTTGATCCTCGGGCGAAACTCGGCGTCCTTGAAAATGTACATCCACGCCCGTCGAAACGGGTCGTGGCCCGACCGCGGCGGAAACTTCACCATGTTCTGCCCCTGGCTCGTGTGGTGGAGCAAGGAAAGCTGCCAGGGGAGCTGCTCCAGGTCCTCCTGGCTGCGCCTCCTTCGCTGCGCAGCGTCCTGCTCCGCGCCAT
>RXOD01004636.1:0-19671 GCA_005223375.1 Amoebophrya sp. AT5.2
TTGTTCTGCTTGCTCTGTAGCTGAAAGGCGCACCATCTGACCGAATACGAGACCGAATACACGACAAAATATGACACAGAACACGAGACAAAATACAAGACAACACAGGCCACCCACGGTCCACATCATACAAGACCAAGACCAACTACCCAACTCCCTATAAGACTCCCACTACCCCAGGCATGTCCAGGAAAATAGGTTGATCCCCCCCTTAACTGGTCGGCCAATCGTTCCCGAACACCGTGAGTTTTTCCCTGCGCCCCACCCCCACCTGCTGGATGAAGGGCATTAGGTTGTTCGGCGGCCCCGTTGGGTTTTCCCCGATCAGGCCACTCGGGTGCGCTCCCACCGGGTTGAAGTAGCGCAGAATGTCCACCGCGAACGACCTGTCGCTCACAGTTAGATCCCTCAAAAACTGCTCGATCATGAACTTGGTCTGCCCGTACGGATTGGACGGCCCGAGCGGCTTGGACTCGTCAAGCGGCGTTTCGCACGGCTGGTATACAGTTGCGGAGGAGGAAAACACAATTTTCCGGCAACACGGAGTCTGCTTCATGGCCTCGAGGAGGTAGAGAGTGCCGGTGAGGTTGTTGTGGTAGTACTCAAGCGGCTTGGCGACCGACTCGCCCACCGCCTTGAAGCCGGCAAAATGGATCACCTGGCACCGAATTTAAGAGTATTTCGAGAGGAAGCAAATAAGAAACCCCTTTGCGATTTCGGCAACTGTAGTTGTAGAAACAAAACCTGCTCAAAACAAATTGCTCCTGCAACTTCTGGAATCGAGCTCGAGCACCACTACCGATAAATTAATATTGCTGTTGCTACCGCGTCGAATTTTTCCTCTGCGAAGAGTGCAACCACCTTTTCCTTCTCCAGCAGGTCGAGTTCGAAAAACTTTACTCCGTCTTTTCTCCCCGTGATCTGTGCGATGCGGTCCAGCACGACGGGTGAGGAGTTCGCACAGTTGTCCAGAATGGCGACCTTGTGCCCCTGCTCGATCAGCTGGACGCACGTGTGGCTGCCGATGTACCCGAGCCCGCCCGTGCAGAGCACGTACATGCTGCTCTTCGAAGAGGAACCGCTGCTCGGAGAATTCATGCTGCCCATTTTATCTTCGTGCGTTTTATTCCGGTGTGCGTTTTCCGGGGGCGATGAAAAATATGCGCTAGCTATGCGGCTCAAGCTCGTGCCGATGGAACTGTGATTATCTGGATCTACTTTTGTGTGTCTACGGCACCGAAACCGATCATTGATGTAACCCTATAATACCGTAGCCTGCTAGTGCTACTTGCCGCGCGTCGAAGCCACGGAGTGACAATGGACTCTGAAAAAAGCAGGTATTCGGGTAGTTGTAAGTGCAGTTTTCAGTTTCGAAAGCCACGACGAGCGACAACCAAACTATAGCTGGACGTGCATGAGGAAAAGCTGCAAAACCGAAAGATCTTCTAGAACAACACGATGATGATCAAGGTGGCGGCGGCCGTGAGCTTCTGGGATCCTAGAGCCAACTCGCATTTCATCCTCATCAACGCCCAAGACGGGGGGCATAATTGATTCGTCTTCTTCGTACAATTTTCATCCGTGGAAAAGTGATTTCTGCCATCGCGGCCGTAGCACATGTGGGTGTACATAGGTAGCTACCTATGGGTAAAAAATGCAGAAAAATTTCACACTTCGTTTTCTCCCAGATACCTTACCGAGTCTTCTGCTCCCACCTCGTCTAGGAATTGCCGGCTGTTTACTGGCAGTAGCCGCCAACCAAAATCCAAGTTCCTTGCGATAACAACCGTCAGCGGCCGCACGCTCTTCAGCAATCGCTCGTATTCATTTTCGCCCAATTTTTCCACGGCCGACCCGTTCACAGACAAAATTCGGTCCCCGACGCGGACGCCGGCCAGCTGCGCCTTGGACCCGGGCACCACGCGCTTCACCATACAGATGGCACTGCCGTCTCCTTCGTCACCTCGCTGCGGTGGTACTAGTATCCCCAGTTTGCTGAGGCCGACTTTGTCTTGATCGTTGTCGCACGCGATGATCACCAGTTGCGTCGGTTCGGGGTAGGGCGGGATCGAGTTTTCCACCTCTCCCGACTCCGGACCAGGACCAAGATAGGACGACGAACGGTCCGCGGGGGCCACCAATCCGTAGTACCGGCGGAACAGCGCCGTCGTCGGCCGCTTGCGCAGCTCTTCCTTGATGTTTCTCGTGGCTGCTTTTGAGGAAGCGTTTTTCTTCCCCGCTCCAAGAGCCAGGGCGTCGAGGGCGTTCGCCTTGATAAGTTGGTCGCCGACCTGGATGCCCTGGTCCCGGGCCAGCCCCGAAACCCGGCTCACAAAGATCGCTCCGCTGGTTGCACCGAGCAGCTGAAGTCCCAGGCTTTCCACCCCCGCGGGTACCTCGTCTAGTCGCAGGTGCAAGCAAAATTTTCCCCCCGGCGGGTACGAGGCACCACCTCCTCCTCGTCCGGTACGAGGAATGCGCAGCTCGCGTCCAATTCTCACCGTGAGCGGCCGCACGCCCGCGAGCGCCTTTGTGAATGTGTCTTCGTCCATCGACGCCACTCCCGCTCCCCCTACCCCCAGCACCCGGTCGCCGACTCGCAGCCCCACCTTCGCCCCGACGCGCGCTCCCGCCGTCACCTGCGAGATGCCCACGACCGACGCCGGCAGCAGTGTGTCCTTCTTGATGCCGAGCTTCGCAGCGGCGTCCGGAAGCGCCACCTCGAACTCAAGCAGCGGGAGTTTTTTCTCATTTTCATCCACCCGCGCAGCACCATTCTCACCTACATCAATCCGTCGCGCCAGAAGCACATTCACCGGGCGCTTTTGGAACTCCTCCCGCAGCTCGTCCTCGGTGGTTTCCGTAAGGGGGATTCCGTTTACGGTGATGATCTGGTCGCCCACCCTCGCGCCCGCGTCGACCGCTTTGGAGTCCGGCGTCACTCGGCGCACGACCGCCAACCCGGGGATGATGCCCGCCTTCGCGATGCCAACCTTATTTTTGGGGTTCGACGCGGTAGTTCCCAGGATCGCGGGGCCGAGACTCACGGTGAGGGTGCGCACGGTTTTTCCTTTTTTGGGCTTTTTTTCGGTCTCGATTTCGCGGTCGAGGTCGAGGTCGAAACTCTCGTTGCTGTCGTCCGAGGACGCGGATTTCTGCGCTTCGGCCGCCTCCTCGCTGAGGTCGTCGATTCTTCTGCCGCACAGAATTGTGAGCGGGCGTTCGCTGAGAATGACCCGCCGGAACTGGTCCTCGGTCAGAGTGCTTGGCTTTCGCCCGTTCACCTTCAGAATGCGGTCCCCAACCTGGACGCCGGCCGCTCTTGCGGCGGCAGCGAGTGGTGAGGTGTTCATCTTCTCGCCTCCTGCAAGAACTGCCACCGATTGTTCGCCGAGGCTCTTCACGTACACGAGGCTTCCCGGGAGCTTCCCCTGCTTCTTGAAGCCGCTTCCCCTGATGCCGCTGCTCGCTTCACCATCGCGTTCCTGCACCTTCACCTCGAAAAATAGGTTCTCCCGCATATCGCCCTCCGCGACCGCGCGGGCAACGGATATTTTCAGGGGGCGGGCTGAGGTCAGCATCTCCCGATACTCGTCCTCGGTCATCGCGGTCTTTTGCTTTATTTGAGAGGACTCGTCTTTTTCGTCACTCGTATTGTTCGACGTGGTAATGCTAACCGGAACGCCGTTCAGGTGGGTGATGCGATCCCCCACGCGCAGTCCCGCCCGCGCAGCCGCCAACGTTACTGTAGTGTTGTCCGCGTTTCCAGCAGAGCCAGAAGCGCCAGCCTCATTATTCACGACCCTTTTTACGAACGCGAGTCCCGGAAGCTTGCCCAACTTCGAGAAGCCCGCCTTTTCGTTCCCTCCGACAACGTCGAAGTCGAAGAAGAAGTTCTCCGACTGCAGAAAGATCCACCGCCCGCACGTAATCGTGATCTTTCTGTCCTCGGATGAGGACAACATCTTTTTCGCCGCGATGTGCGCCAGAATCGCCGCGAAGTCTTGGGTCCGGCCGCTTTCGCTTCTCACTTCCTTGGCCCAGCTCTCGATGGCCACCCCGTTCACGCTCAGGATGCGGTCTCCCTCCTTCACTCCGCTATTTTTCGCGTTGGCCGAGTAGATTTCCGCCCCAACCTTGTCGTACAGCCCGATTGTTGCGAACGGGGTAAAGGGCAACATCGCGTCGCCGCCCGGGCTGAAGTCCTGGCCCCGCACTTGCTCCAGCACGAACTCGGCCACGAAGTTCACCAGCCGGTTCTCCACTTCCCTCCCCTGCACCCGCAGCATTTCCGTTTCGTGTTGTTTCTGCACGGCGTTTTCCCTCTGCACGGACAGCACTTCGGCCACGGCCTGCTGCTGCCGCTCGCGCTCGTTCTGGTGTTGTCCCTCGAGCAACGTGACCCGCTCGTGCTCGAGCTTCGCGATGTCGTCGGTGGTCAGGAAGCGCTCCAGCGCGCGCTTCTCGTCCAGGATGCTCTCCTTCTGCTTCGCCAGTTCCTGCTGCTGCTTGGTCTCCCGCGCGAGGTCGGCCGCGAAATTTTTTTCCCGCATTTTCGCGCGCTTCAGCCGCGCCTCCTCCACGATCAGCTTTTCCCGCTCGAACGCGGCCTTCCGCAAGTGCAGCACCCGCTCCCGCTCCTCCTGAACGCGCTTCTCCTCCTCCGCGCGCTTCAGTCGCGCCTCCTCGATCTGCTTCTCGCCCGCGAGCTTCTGCCGGTCCTCCAGCCGCTTCAGCTCGAAGATCTTCTGCCTCCGCTCCTCCTCCACGAACGCCTGCTCGGTTTTCCGTATGCGCTCTTCCTCCAGCCGCCGCAGGTCTTCCGCGATCTTCTGCTGCTCCAGCTGCATGCAGTGCGTGTCCATCTCCGCCGCCGCCGCCTGCCGCTGCAGCTCCTCCCGCTCCGCGAAGATCCGTTCCTCGTGCTCCAACCGGTGCTCGTCCAGCTGTTCCAATCTTTGCTCTTCCGCCTTCTGCCGGTGCTCCTTCCGTTTTTCCTCCACGAGCAGCTCGCGCATCTTCGCCTGCTTCTGTGTTTCCGCGGCCACGATCTTGCGCGCCTCCTGTAAAAGCAGCTGCTCGCGCCTTTCGTCCTCGTTCTGGCGCTGCCGGAGCGCCTCCTGTAAGAGGGATTCGTTCTGCTGCTGCAGCTTCACTTCCCGCGCATCGAACACGGACTGCAGTGCGGCCCATTGTTTCACGGTCGCCGCCTCCGTGTACGCGTGAAGGGAAAACTTTGAAGATGTTGGAGCGTCCACGGGGAAGTCCTTGCGAGATGCCAACAGCGAAACCGGCAGCGCGAACTGGTCGATTTCCTGTGCCATCCGCAGGCCGTCCTGGTTGTTTTTCGCCGCGACTTTGCGCACCCTGCCCACCCAGTCCTGGAAACTCGGAAGTGGCTGCGTCCGGGCGGAGAGACAGAGCAGCACCAGCTCCTCCAGGCTCGCCGTGCGGCAACCGGCGTCCCAGGCCTCGCGCCGCTCCTTCTCACTCAGCACCGATTTCATGTAATCCGCGACGAAACCGGATTTGCTCGCGCAAGTCTCGGTTGCCAGCAACTCCTGGCACTGTGCGAACGGCAAAATGGGCAGGTCGCGCCACACGACTGACGAAACGGGGCCGGGCGCGGCGGGAGGCCGGGATTGCAAAATAAAGGAGGTCGCCCGCTTAGATGGACGGGTGGCAGATGAAATAGCTGCAGTTCCGCTACTCCTGGTGCCGGCGGCAGATGACCCAGCAGAGAAAGACACTTTAGCTGGTGTTCCTGTAGTTGGATCCGTTTCCGTGGCGTCTTTGTCTACAACTCCAGCCCTGTCTCGCACCTCTTGCCTTCGTTTTTGGTATTCCGCGTACGAAAACAGAGCCGCGAGTGCCGGCCCCAGTCCCTTTTTCACCGCGAACGTGTGCTTTCGTAACGCCGCGACACAATCCGTGAGCTCGCGAAACCTCTGCGACAACACGTGGTGCACATACTTCAGTTCCGCGGTGCGCTGTCGTACTCGCTCTTTGTTCTTCCTTGCGTCCGCTTGCTCCTTTGGAACGAACGGCAGAGCCGCTTCGCCGTCCCCCGTCTCTCCAACGGCCTCGGCACGCGTCGACGGCGCAGGTGGAGCCCCTGACTCGACGTGTGCATCTTCGACTCCTGCACCTGTCTCAGCGTCCTCGTTTGATTCTTCCTCCACAGCCGAAAGAACGCCTTCTTGTTGCTGTAGCCGTGGAGTTGAAGGGCCGTCAGCGTCGGGTGGAGCTCCCTTGGCCTTTGCGGCTTGCGCTTTACCCGCTCCAGACACTACTTTCCCCTTGTTCATCCTCCCCGTCCCCGAAGCCTGCCGAAACGTGCCGCTCGCAGCCTCCATCGACGGACGACCCTAGTTGAACATACTTAGCTCTGAAAACACAGGATACGCCGGACGACGACCCCTGCGAGTAGAGAAGGAAAAACTGTAGCTGTACCGTACGTACTAGAAACAAGTTGGAGCTGGTCTTGGTTTTTTAAAATACCAATGGCGGGGGCTGGGTCAAGCTGGGGTTCTTGATCGAGGGGTGGTTGAACGACAAAAAAAACAAAAATTTTGAAAACGACGAAACCTCGCGTTGCTTTTCGAGGATACGGACGCAAACGCAAAAAGACTGAAATTACGGAAGCGGTTACTGTCATTCGATCCAAGACCCACCGGATGGAGGCCCACACGCACGCACGAGATTCAGAACCTTGTCTATGTAGCGGAAGCAGCACGGAAAGCGAAAGAAGGCACGCAAACGTAGAAACATCGGCGTAGAGACATTGACGATAGATTGACGACTGTGCGGTCGGGTATAAACATCGACTGTAAAAAGCTTAAGCATTATCCAAGTGCAAGTTCAGGTTCACGTACTAGAGCACGAGACCGCCAGGCGCCAGCCCCAGCGCTGCTCCCCCCCCCGGGTGGGTGCTGTTTCTCTCGTAGAACGAGGGAGCCTCTTGCCATTGATCTTTTTCATCCAAACATGCATAATTATCTTGAGACCGTGCGCTTTGGCACGGCCTCCGCGTCAGAACCAAAGCAAAGTATTGCTAATTGCGGCTTCATGTCGATTGAAAGAAAAAACGCTAATGCGACTGTCTTCAACAGCTACATGCTTGACTTCGGCATAGCCGTTTGGTCTTCCTCCTTTTCGTCTTCCATCTTTCCACCACCTCTGCGGGAATCTACTATCTCCCGCCGCTCGCGCTCGCAGCTCCAGCTTATACGACACCAAGAAGGAGGTCCTGGCATCTGATAGATATGATTTCATGGCCCAGATCGCTTCATCTTTTCGCGCTGGCTACCCACGTCGCGCCGTAGCCGTCGGCCCCTCCTATAGGTCCGTTCGAGGCGCCAACGACCGTTGCAGTCGTTCCGCTCAGATCGGCGATGGCTGGGTCCTCTTCGTTCGGTACGCTACTCGTACTCGCCCGGCCGCCATTTTGATCTTCGTAGCTCACTCTCGGCTGGAGGCTGATGCTCGGTTGCCGCGGCATGGGTTCTTCCACGATCGAGTCCTCGTCGTAGTCGGTGGTCGGTATCGGCGCTGGCACGAGGTAGTGCATTTCGACCTCGATGTCCAGCTCGATCGTCTCCGGGACGACCTTCACCGTCGGATACTTCGTGGAATTCGGCGACCCGATGGCCGCACTGCAATTTGCTTGCGCGACGCCGAAGAAGGAGGAGAGAAAGGAGGCCGGAGACCCGCGGGCGGCGGCGCGCTTCGTGGCCTCCGCAACAGGCTTCAAGGTGAACTTGTTGCCTGAGAAGTGGTGTAAATCGATTCGATTGTCCGAGCAATTGTTTCCGGAAAAGTGAATCCTAAACGCCGGACAATAAACGCGATTTCGATTACTTGCTGTATTATAGATACATGTACGTTTTATGCCCCCGCTTTGTTTGACCGTGCCCATCGAGAACACGATCTGCCCGAATGCGTCGGTCTTTTTCGGCCCGACCAGATTCAGCCACAGGTCCGAGGCCCCCAGGTCTGCTTCCGGCACGAACAACGCCAGCTGCTGGTTCCAACGCGCTTCTCGGTTTTGTTTTTGCGTTTCCAGAGCTGTCGCGAGCGGGGACAGCTCCATCTTCGTTTTCTTCGCGTCCTGCTCTATCTTGAAACTGATGTACTTCTCGACGTCCTTCTGGTTCGAGCCGATGATCTCGGCGATCTCTCGCGCCGGTATCTTCCGTTCCACCAGCCGGTCCACGATGTAGGCCACCTTGCCGTAGATGCCGCCGCGGTCCTTCTGCTTCAGGTACTCGAGCTCCTCCTCGTCCAGCTCGAGGAAGGCCTTTGTGGTCCGTCGCGTTCGCGGGTCGTACCCCTCCTGGTGGGGCTCCAGGGGGAGGCGGCTGCTGCTCGCGGTCTTCAAACACGCCTCGAGGTAGAGCCCGTCCTCGGTGATCTTCTGGCTCACGTTCCGCGCCTCGTGCACCTTGATTACGACACAGACGTGGAGCGAGTTGGGGGCGTGGCTCTGCGGACGGACCTTACAAAGCCGGAGCCAGTCTGCCTCGACCTCGATCAAACTGGGCTTGGCACCTGCAGATCACAGACATGCATCAGGTTGTACTTGTAGCGATGAGATGTAGTACCAGTTCGTTGTACCGATTCCCAAGCTACATGATCGACGATAGAAGTACTTAGATCAAAAACAAAAAGTCACGGCTCATCCTTACTATTTTAGACGAGGAGCTCCCATATTAATACACCGAATCAGTTGTACCAGTCGCCACTGGGTCGTTTGCGTGCAGCATGTCGGTGTTTACTCGTTTTGTGTCCATAACGATGGTTTGTTTGTACTTCCCCTCGGCTCCCGGGTTCTGATTCCAGTGTTCTGGCAGGTCCGCGAGTGGTATCTGTGCGGTGTCGCCGAGGAAGCTGACCGCCGCTTTGCCCCCAAGCATTGTTTTTTGTGCGTTTTTGACCGCCACCACGAAGCTCTGCGCCATCTGGTGCACCAGAAAAAAGCCGCAGCTCGCGGGGTCGGTCGACACCGAATCCGCCGCCGGCAGCTCGTGCCACTTCGGGTGGCACGTGTCTGGGACCGCGCGGCCGAGGACCGGGACGGAGCCGCCCACGCGGTACACAGGGAAGGGGTTGGACGTGAAGCCGTCTACTGATTCGCTCCACTTCCAGTTCGCGCCCGCGATGTTCGACGCTTTCGTCGCTTTCACCCGCAAAACCCCCTTCGGCGGGGAAGCGCAGGCCTCGGTCAAGTCAAACAAAGTTTTGTCCAGAGAGACAGGGGTCAGGATGCGGTTAGGCAGCACCATCTTGTTCCGGATCATCTTCTCCGTCAGTCGGATGATGATCGACTCCAGAGTGCCGCTGCCGGACGCGAGGAGGCCTGAACATTTGAGGTTTGGAGGATATGCTTATGCATCGATGGCCTTATCTCCGAAGATAGATGGTCGTGGGGGGGGGAAAAAGTAGAAGAAAGAGTGCGGTTGTTCTTGTTGAGATTTCTTTGTAGAAGATTACCATCGAACTCGAAGCTGAGCTCCGGCTTGCTGGAGAAGAAAACTTGCGCCACGGCGACGATGGGCAACACGTCCAGAAGCGGCCCAAGCACAATGTTTATCGTCCCGTTAAACTTGATTCCCTTGATACCTGTGCAATCAGCGAAGGAAGAACATCATTCAGCGTCCTCGAGCTACTTTTTCATTCATCCCGGAAGCAAAGTATGCCTTAGGCTCGTTAAAAAAAATATGGTACTTACCAATCGTGGCTTGGTATCCGCTGTCCAGCAGAACGTCTATGTCGCTGTCGTAGTCCACGGTTAATTGGATGTGTATTCGTTCTTTCCCGGAAACGAAGGTGGTTTTGTGCACTTGGATCGGGCCGAATTTCGGCGCGGTGCTTCCCAGGTCAAACTTCGCGAACTGCAGATCGCTGCACCCGGGCTGCTTCTGTATCTCCGGGATGATCTGCTCCTCCACGATGCCCTGGATCGCCGACTTGGCGTGCGGCCAGAAGCTTCCGATAATCACGTTCAGCCACTGCAGCGACGACACGTCGGCGGAGGACGCGCGCGGTCGACCGCGAACAAACATCTTCGCGGACGCGTCCTGTTCGTTCATCCCGGAAGGGGATGGCGAGAGAGAGGGAGACGCCATGATCGATCGATCTGCTGCTCGAGGTGTAGTCGTGGGGGCGGAGAATATTAAAAGCTACCGCTCCTCCGAAGCGGTAAATGCAGTATGGAAGGCGTCTCGATGCTGGAGCTGGTGGGCGCGCGATGAAAATAGCACTGTCTTCATCCGATGTGTCATCGGATGGTCACCAACGGTCATCTTCAGGACAGGAACAAAGCGGCTACTTAATGAAGGATTGATGCTCATAAACGTGGTGAAGTTGCACGCTGAAGAACGGGGGCGTAAAGGCTATCCGATCACGAAGGCTGCCCGGGTACTGCGGATGTTCACGATCGTTGCGAGTTCCGACATCCACATCACCTGACACTGCAAAGTAGGTATTCAAGAACGTGAACGATACGTCCGCAGAAACGTGACATCGTAGTATCCAAGTCCAACTACCTACATGTACATCTATGTCTGTTTCTGTACTACTAGTGGTGCGCGCACACGAGGACGATCACGACCGAAATCCATGTTGAAACGAATGCGCCTGCGACGCACCGCAAATTCAAGATTCTTGAAGCAACGAGGTTAAACAGAAGCAAGCCAACGAGTGCATCAACCGAAGTCGAGACAACAATGTCACGAACGTCCACACCGAAGTGGCATCGCGAAGCAGACGCTGCGTATTGATTCGATAACCAACTTTTGCCAGCCCCCGCCAAGGTGGCAGAGGTGTGGTCAGAATGTTGATTTGTGGCCATGATGATCCTGCTGCGTTTTATTCTGGTGCGTGGGCGTTCTTACTTGTTCTTTCGTTAAATGTTTCTCGTGATGCAGTCTTTATTCCTGTTGCATTGATGCCACTGCTCACGGCTGCCACGCCTCTGCCTTCGAGCAGGGGAGGTGCAACAACCGCCCGGAAAGAGGGACGCGGGTACTTACACAGATCAATGTATTGGCAAGCCCTTGGGGCCCTGGCAGAGCGTCTTAGCCAGGCTCACGTAGTCGAAATTCCCGTCATCGTCGATTTCTACCTGATGGTGATCGATGTGGTGTCGTGTGGAGGAGAACGAGGTACTTTGTTAGTCGTCAAAGGAAAATGAAGCGACTAAGTATCAATCTAGCCAAGGACTACCTCGTTCATGATTTCGGCGATCTGGGATATTGGCAGGGGCTCCCCAAGCGACGCCATTACGTCCTTGAATTTTTCCACGTTCAGCACTCCCTTATCCGTCACGTCAAATACCTGATGGGCATTGGTTGGAATTCAGATACTGATACTATCCTCCTTTAGTTCTAGCTGCGTCAAGTTCATTGGCGTCAAGAGTCATCAGACACGCCACGGTGGGCCACGCCCACGGCCAGTTGTATCTAGCTAGCTAGCATTAGTATTAGCAATAGCAATACCATTACCAATAGCATTATGACCTCGGGATGAAGATGAAATATACGTAAAAATTGATTCAAATCGGAACGTGTATCGGCCGTGATGTAGTAAACATAAAGACCTGGAAGGCCTGCACGAGGACGTCTTCGCCTATTGGTGGTCGGTAGTTCATTTTGAAGAATTCGACGAATTGGTCGAACTCGACCAGGTTCGGCATCGGCTCCAGCATCCCCTTCAGGTCCTCGTCCGTCGGGTTCTGTCCGAACGCCCGGAACAAAATCCCCACCTCCTTGTGTGACAGCTTCCCGTCTTTGTTCGTGTCGAGGAGACGAAAATTCTCCTGAAACCGAGTCAGCGTGTCGTTGGACAGCGTCTGATCCTTGTCCAGAACGACCTGCATCTACTTGATCTTTTTTTTTAAATAAAACCACTAGAAGTAGAAGGTATCGATAGTCGCGCTTTTCTTCGCTATATTTTTCGAGGCTCCACCACCACGTCCACGTAGACCGCTATCGACCACTAGTGAATGCGATTGCGAACAACTGCGAAGCTATGAATGCAGTTGTTGTAGCTCCGCTTCCATGGCTGCTAGTTGTGAATGCGCGAAGCTATGCCAGAGGCCGCTTAGAGTCCTCGATATTTTCATCATCTGATCATGCTGGAGCAGGTCTCTCGGCCGATCGATCGCACTTGCTATAATGAGTCTGTAACTGTACATCGATTGCGCTGTCAAACAATATAATCGCAGGTGGCAGTGGCCTTTATTTTCTTTAATAATCTATTTGCTCTCTCTGCTGGGCGCTCTCGACCTCGCAGGAGGACGCGACGACGAAAAGTATCTACCGAATCGTAGCGGCATGTAAGAACATCGATCAGCAGTAGCGGCAAAGACCAGCAAGCAACATCGTCTAACTGGAATTTGTGTCCCATTTTAGGATTGGAACATTTTTGATGTCATCGCCGTGTCGCTGCCGAAGCACCGCCACGAAAAGGTTTCTACTGCTACAACTCGCGTGTTGCTCGCTCAATCATCGTCCTTCTTGTCGTGTTCGTTCGTGGAAGTTCTTCTATAAATTTTATCCTCGCCGCGGTCGCGGTCTTGCAATCGGACGCTTGTCAAGAAGCTTGCTACCACTGTTCCTTTCCCCGCTGAGGAGAATGCCGCTGCCGGTTGATAGTACCTAATCGATGTCTTCAATCGATGTCTTCAGTCGTCCTGCTCCTGCAGCAAGCCGCGAAGAACATTTTGTCATATTGCGCGCGGCCGCTGTGATGATGTGCTTGTTCATCTATAAATAGTGTAGTTGGTCGCTTACGCATCATCTTCTGCGCGCTCGACATCGACTTCTTCGATTTCGATAGTATAATGGAAATGGCTTCGAATTCTTTAGTATCGCCCCCTGCTCCTCGACCTCGAGCGGTCCCGCCCGCGGTCTCGGCGGCCGCGGCTGTCGGCCCTGCCTTTTCCACCCTTGTATCTCTCTTCATAGTATCGGTCGCCTCCATAGTCGTACCCCTTGTACCCCTTGTAACCTCGCCCCCGGCCGCGCGAGTCGTCACGTCCGCGGCCGCGTCCCTTCCGGTCGTAGTCGCGGTCGTAGTCTTTGCCGTAAAATTCCCCCTTCGGCTTATAGCTGTCGGGATGCACGTACCCGGAACCCCGGTCCTCGCGGCATGTAATCCGACGTCCTTCCACCTCCTTCTCGTTGTACTTCTCGATGCAGTACCTTGCCGAGGAAGAGGATCGATGAATGAAAGAATATTGGGGCTACGGTGAGATCAGGTAAATGAAAGTCGCTGCGATCAGCGACACTTATGAGAGATTCATTATGACCGCCCGATCGGCGATACTTATTTAAACGTAGAAGTAGTACTTGTACTACACCGATCGGGTATAGGTAATCGATCCGACAGGGTAGGTGGTCCAGAAGATCGGGTAAGGCGCCGGGACCAATGAAGTGGTCCTTTAGCCACCAGCTATCACAGTCAGAAGGAAGAGTAGACGGAGGAGGAGAGGGTCACCCGCTCAGCGGCCCCTCCGGCGCCCGTCCACGACCTCCTTCGCGCTGTACTTGTCGATGCAGAACCTGCGATGCACAACTAATTTGTTGCTGTAGTATAGGTACTTCGCGTCCTCTTCTTTTTCGAAGTCGATGACGGCGATGCCGCGGGGCTTTTTCCCCTTGTCCAGCATGATTTCGATCGCGCGGATGTCGCCCGCATCGTCGAACATTTTCTTCACGTCCGCCTCGTACAGTCCGTACGGTAGGTTGTGGACAAAGACCTTCGTCGACATGATTTCTGCGCAACGGCAAACGCCTATTAGTTCTTGATGAATATGGAGGCTAGTCCTAGTCGGTTCGATTCGAGATGAACATGGCTGGACCCTTTCTTGGGCTAGCGTTTTCTTCCAATACAACACAATTTAGTTAAGTTTCGTATTTTTCTTGGGTCCCGAAGATCGCAGCGATACTTGCTTTCTTCACGAGGATCTCCTCGGTTGCTTCGTCGATCTTTCTTGGATCATTTTCACCGCTGGTGTCAACAGAGCAAGCAGGGGAGGGTGGGAAGGCAGATCCGTAATATCCGATCGATCCTTCTCCACTTTTAGCTTCATCACGTTCGTCGATGACAGATTGATTGACACGTCTCAAACTGTGATAGCTTTGGTAGCGCTGTCGGTTTGCCTCGACGTTCGCCTTCGATAGGATCATGACGTTGGGTTTTCGTTTTCCTTTTTCTCCAGCTGCATTCTTCGACGTTTATTAAGATTCAAGAAAATTACGTTTATTAAAAATAGGCCTTTGAAAACAAATACAAAAACCACTACTTCTCATCGATTCTGCCTCTGCCATTCCAGTTCGTCGGCGGCAATCTTAGGCTATCCTCCGACCTTCCTCCTCCGTAATGAGAAGACAGCTGCCCGCCGGTGGCGCATCGAAGGAACCTAAGAGAAGTACTTTTCCCTGCCGGTGGATCATGACGATGAAATGATCATGTGGCTTTTTCGTATCTATAAAAAATTCACTCAACAACTACAAACATGCACCTTGCATTAGTTACGTGGTGTCAATGTGGATGGTGCGGGAGCCATATAGACCATAGAGCTTTGTGTTTCTTTTATGCCAACCACAGAGCTCGTGCTCGAGACACGACGTGCGTAGCCGATAGCGCACAGCCTGGAGCCGATGCGATGGATGAATCACCATTGCCGGCGCGACCGCCTGTCAGTGGGCTCCGATTTGATAAGTACCGATGTTTGTTACACAATAAACTTGGTTGGAGTTGTTGTAGAAGACAAAGACGACGCGCAGCAGGTGGAAGAACGATTCCATCCTACCTCGTCTGACGCAACGACAGCCACGATAGTCCTCCTCAAGCAGGTGGAGGAACTAGCGCGAGGCGCCGCGTTGTACTACCTCGTACTTTTTTATGTTAAACGCTTGTCGTATAGTTGCGGGCCTCGTAATTGCAGCGTAGTCGATCGAGGTGCTTCTGAATCTGAATGGACGACAGATATCAACGCAAACGACCCGGAGAACGAAAATAGCATGGCTGCTTCTGCGTGGTGCGCAACAGTGCTTCCACTCGACCGATATCATGCTCCTGGTCCGATCGATTCTCACCCTGCTCCTGAAAATCCGCCCACAAAATGAGATGAAGTGCATTGATGCTTCGTTCGCGTATGAACTTAATCGGTGTGGCATAAAATTTAGCATTCGTTTTCTCAAATAAGGTGTACAAAAGGTCAATGTTGGAGTTTGCGCCGCTTTCCACATGCATCCATGGGTAAAACTAGAGAACTAAAGGTCGAGTAAAAAATGCAATGGGTTGTAGTAGAAATAAGTAGTCGCGGGCTCCTTGCGGAGCTTTTTTTCGAGGAAGCTCTGCAGTCATGTTTTCGCCGAACAGAAATCGACGTAACGGTAGTTTCTGAAACCGTTCTTACACATCGGGCATCCACCTTCAAGAATAAACACTGAGATGATCAAGAAGAAATTGATCTGAGAAATGAGAGATGAGATTGAGTTACTGTGTGATGTTCTGGAGTTGAGTTGAGATGGTCTGTGTGAAGAAGAAGAAAAAAACTGGTTGCGAGCAGTTGCAGTAGAGCTCCTGCAGCTGCCTGAAGAAGACTAGAAGAATCCTATACGCTTGCTTGTACGCAGATTGCTTGTCGCTTAAGTTAAGTTCAAAAGAAAGTAGCGTTCTTGCCATGTAGTGAAAATCAGTGCTGCAGCTCGAGTATCTTTTTGCACGGACTACACGTTGGACTACTCGAGCCCAGGCTTTCATTTTACGGCCGTGGCCTTCGCTGGTGTTGCTTTCGCACGCAATGAGACAGGCGCGACGGGTGAAAAAGTGGTCGTGAAGAAAGGAGTAAGAATTATAGGGGGGAAGACGTTAGGGTCCTTGAAAAAATCGCTGAAAAAACTTCCACGTTCACGCACGCTAGAGCGTACCATAGGTGGGATATTAAATCAGAATAAACTAAAACTTAAACACAGTACATGGCAGTAGATGCACGGAATGGTCGCCCCCCTCGGTTCAATGGTGAAAAAAGACGTCAAGGTCTCGCCGGTAGCGCGGCGTGTACAACGCCTCGTGGAAAAGTGTGTCGGTCGACACGGCGCGTGCCCGCGATATCGACATCCGCCGGGGTGTCTTGCCCCAACGCTCCGCACCTCCTGGTGGTGGAAAATGGTTGGCCGTAACCGTCTGAGACCGCAGCAGCTGGTGCTGCTGTTGAGCCGATGTCTTCGGGGTGCGCCCACTTCCTTTTTCTCCCGCCCCGGAAGAAGATGGTCCGTCTCCCGTGGCCGAGAACGGATTGAAGCTGAACGTGCCACCAGGAGTACCAGGTGCTGGCATAAGCATGCCCAGCACCGCCGGCGCGGAAGTTCCAACGACGTGGTAGGAGCTGGAGCCGACCCCGGAATGCCCTTCCCCTTCTGCGCGCTGGGCCTCTCGTCCACGACGCTGCACAAGAACGCGCGGCGAATCTTGCTCATCCTCGTCTTCGGGCCACGACAAAAGTCTCGCGCAGTTGTCGCTCGATGTTTTCGTGATGGTGTGGCGACCACCTCCTCCCGCGCTCTTTGGACTCAACGACGCTGTTCCTGCCGTCGGCACGGTCATGGACGAGAAACCAGATTGGCTCTGGCTTTGGTTTTGATAGCTTTCCCGGTTTTGACCAGCGGTTCCGATATTAGTCCCCTTCGTTGCGCTCGCCGTGGACGTGGCGCAGCCCGTACAGGAGCCGTTTCCGTAGACGAGCAACTTTTTGAATTCGTCGTACGTGAGTGCCCGCAGGGAGCCCACCTCCAGCAGCCACTCGCGTTCGAGCTCTTCCCGCGAGCCCTCCCCCAAAAAGTGCACGAAGTGCGAAACGTCGATGCTGTCCTCTCCCGCCACGGTTGGCGAGCACGCGGAGGACGACTCCCCCGAATAGGAATACGACCGCGCAACCGCACCTCCTCCATGATCTCCGCCTGCTGCGGACGCGGTCGCGGACGCGATGGTGTTGGTGCGGTAGAGCTGCTCCTTGTTCGGGTGCGTGAGCTCCCGCCAGACCATCCACATGATGTCGTCGTTCTCCAGAACCGCCTTGTCGTTGATCACCCCTGCAACCACCTGCGTGTAGTGCAGCACGCCCTCTTGGTTGAAGTCCAGGCTACGAAACACCTCCAACGCACGCTGCGAAGCGAGCACTGTCTCCGTCGACGACGCGCAGCTAGTACTGCTGGCGGACGACGAACCGGAGGGACGGGAGCTGGACGCGGGTGCTACCGTTGCATCCTGTTGAGCTGCTTGCTCGTGCGCCTCCTGTCCGTCAGGAAGCTCCACCATCTGAAGTTCCACCATCTGACAATCCGGATCTCGACAGTGGTCTTGTTCCGCGGCGGAGTCGAGCGGGGACCCGCAAGTTGGCGACACGATGTCTTCGTCTTCCAGTTCGCGGATGGGGTTGAACTCAAAGTGCGTCGCGAGGCTGAACCCGGGGCGAAGACTCGCATCGGGTGTTAGGTCTGTCAGCGTGGGTGGTAGGGTGTATCGACGCTCTTTAGAACCGCTACTCGAGGAAGTAGAACAGCTCCCCGCACTCGAAACGAAAGGTGCCGCGAGGGGGTCGAAGTTGAACAGGTGCGGAGTTCGTGCAGCGGGGGAGAAACGCTTCTGTATCGACCCATCGAAAGATCCGAAGCGTCCTCTGTTGTTCCGAGAGGGTGTACCAATCGCATCCAGCTCGTTATTTCCCGACATCAGCCCGAGCCCGGCGCCTCCACTTCTCGTAGCACAGCACATCGTCGCCGCCCGCGCACGCCGCGAAGAAGGCGGTGGAGGGTCCGTTAATATTAGTGCTGGATGAGTACTAGAGCTGGTAGTTTCTGCAGCTTCTACTTCTCGCACTTGCTCCCGCTCCGGCTGATCACCGCTTGTTTCGATCGGGCTTTGCAGTGTGTAGCCGCCCCCCTCGGCAGTTGTTGCCTCCCCTTCCTCCGGCGACTTGTTGGAGAAAAAGCTGATTGTCGTCCCCGGTGGGAACAAAGGTCCTTTTCGACGCCCTTCTGATGAAGATGCCGCAGAAATACTAGGTCGAGGAACCGAGGCTGCTTCCGCTTGGGCCGGCGGCTGTTGCAGCGACCTGAAGAACGTCGGCGACGCGAGAGGACGGCTGCGTCCGCTGGACGAAGTTCGCGTACCCACTGTTAGGGCCGTGGAGGTGGACAGCGATATCGATATTCCGTCTTCCGAGCTGCTATTATTCCTGTTGGCTGTGGTGCTTGTGGTGCCGGTCTTTTCGCCAGTGAGCAGGTGCATGCCGTGGTGGGTCACGTCCGACATCGAGGCCATCGTGGTAGCGGTAGTCGAAAGAATGGAGGGGGACCACTCCGTCAGTGCCGCCCCACGGTTGCGAGCAGAGCCAAAGCGGCCGACGTCTTGTTCATGATCTCGTTCCCGTTCCCCACCAGTGGTTTGTGGATGCTGGTGATCGACGCTGTCCAGCCGGAGCAAGCGGAAAACATCCGGGTCCGACTTCTTGTTGTAGCTGCTCGTGATCGTTTGGTCGAGGTGGTCGTGGTCGCTATCGCTTATTTTCAGGCTGGCAACACTTCCACAGAAGCTGGTCTTGCTCTTGCAGGAACTTCCAACTTCGCCGGGACTTGATGTGCTGTTCTTCCGCGGCGCGCACGTCGTTGGGGTCGCCGCGGGCAGAATCGGCAGGAGCGTGGGCGTGGCGTGGCTCTGCTCGTGCTGCGGCAGCAGAAGTCCCCCGACTACCGCGCAGTCCGAGATTCCCTCCTCCTCCACGACACTTCTGCCGCTGGTCGGAACAAGAACGTCTGCGGTTAATGTCGACGAGAGATACGCCGTCGAGTTGTTGGAATTGCGGGGGACGTTGTATCGGTCCTCGCTCGAGGTGGCCATTAGCATGCTGCTCTGTATCAGATTCGCGCGAAAAACACTTTCGTCAGAATGATAACGTTGATAATTATCCCCGCCCCCAGACGAAGGTTCGTACTCGTAGCACGGCCGTTCTTGCTCCTCCGATGGGAAAAACATTGCGGCTGACCGATCACACGGAAGTGGCAGCGCGAGGGCTCCGTGTGACGAGCAGGGTAGAAGCTGCTGTTCTAGTTGCGTCGAGGCGCTGAGGTGCCCCTGGGGAGTGGCGGCCTTCGTCCCGTACTCCGAGTCCACTTGCTCCTTGCAAGCGTCCCGCCACGAACTGTTGTAGCAGTTGTTGCCGCCTTCATCCAGCCCCGTAGTTACCGGGACGACCACGTTAGGCACCATTGCAGCGCCAGCGCCTCCTCCATCAATATCAGCTGTTGATGTACAACTAGCATCAGCATCTCCCACCTCAGTCCCGCCTGCTGCTGCGTTCCCGTTACCCCCCAAATACGGTACTCGCCCCCCCGACACTCCCCCAGCAGCACTCCCCCCAGAACCCTCCTGGTCGTCGTATTTCCGCCACAGCGCCACGAACTCCTCTGCCGACACGACCCCGTCGCTATTGGCGTCCATTTCGTGAAAGAGGCAGCGCACGGTGTTAGAGGTACGGAAAATGCATACTTTAACTGCATATTAGAACTATGATCTGACCACCGTTAAGGGTGGTGCCGGATCTGACCACCGTTAAGGGTACGGAAAATGCATACATTAACAGCCAGATGCTGCACGACACAG
>RXOD01004637.1:0-19648 GCA_005223375.1 Amoebophrya sp. AT5.2
AGGGAAGAAAGGGCCTTCGAGTAGTGCTGGAGGCATGGTACCGGGGGGCACGCCGGTAAGCACTGGGGGCGGCCCGATGGGATCCTCGGCGTCTTCGACGCCGCTCGGCAGCAGCGCGGTGCTCGTTGGGAAAAAAGGCGCCGCTGGAGCCCTTACGGGCAAAAAGATGGGACCGCCTGTGAGAAACAGCGGGGGGCAACCACCGTCTAGACCATCACAGGTACTATTTTTGCACCTAGCTCACGCGCAGCCCTACCCTTCTCTCTCCACCTCATCGTCGTCTCTGAAAACCACTAGTACTTACTAGATTGATTCACTCATAGTTAGAATTATGTATGAAACAGAAGCCAGCCTTAGTGTCTGTGCTGCTCTACTTGTAATAGAAGTTTCTTGAAACCAACTTAGATAGAGTTTCTGACCGTGTGTGCGCACTTGCACCTCACACACCATGCATAGTATTACGGCCGTCGAGAAGTCCACGCACTACTACAGGCAACAACAAGCCAGATGCGCACTTCCTTTCTTCATCTTCTTCTTCACCGTAGTTCGTTAATACTTCTTCAGGTCGATAGCGACGCTGGCACTGCCTCCAATCCTCGTCCCGACCGTCGTGCAAGCGGGCTGGAGCAGCAGCTTCCGTCCGCTTCTAGCGTCGGATCGCAGCCCCAGCTCGACCGCCGGTCCAGCGAAAGCTGCTCGACCCCGACAGGCGGTCTAGCACAGCACGACGAGCACGACGTGGTGAAGCCGCAGGTGCCCCCGCTCTCCGAGGATCCGACGGAGGATCGGCACGGGCGGAAGGTGGACTTGGCGGAGGCGAAGATGGTGAAGGTTCCGTCGCTTGGGGACCAGGTACCGCACCAGCAGCCGCTGCCGACCCGTCGGGTCAAAGCTCTGGGGAGCAGCCGCACCTCAGCTGCGTCGAAGACGAAAACGACTTGATCTATTTGAGGGAGAAACTCGACTACAACATCGTCGGGCCCGTGAACGCTGCAGATCTGGACCGATACCCACGCATCGAAAACTGGCTGCTCTCGCAAAAGGTACGTAGGTAAGTATGATTACCGAGCGTGCTGGTAGACAAAGACAGAGAAAGAAACTAAAATCACCAAGAGCGATTCCCTTTCCCACACGACCAGGTATTTGGACTCGACATGAAGCACAATGTCGAGGGCCGGGACGACGAGTATTCCTATACCGCTTTGCTCATTTTCGCGGCACCGGCGAATAACAGCGATCCCGCGAAGGTCTTGCTGCTGAGGACGCACGAGTGCCACCAGCTCCCAGACTCCGTCGTGCAGGTGCGTTATTTTCCTTAGCCACAATCCTTGTTCTGGTTTTCTCATTTCTTTACCACGACGTCGTCATTTCTGCATTTATTTTGATTCACTTTTCTTTTTCACCCAGCCACTGCCTGGGGATTGATTTATAGCTGCCCAGATTCCACCAGCACATCGATCAGCATCCAATGCCATCGATCAGGTTATGATGTCTCGGTCCACGGTGAAGGCGCTCGTGGGTGGCACCAACGTGCATATCAGCCGGTGTCAGAAGAGCTTTGGCATCGGCCTGGCCTGCGTAAAGGACCCGTCCGAGGTGGCAAAGGAATACGAGGGGATCGGAAAAATGCACCAGGGCACGCGCGAACTCTCGCTGAGACAGTTGTGCAGAGTATTCAACCTCACCTGCATCACGGACAAGCGAATACAAACCACCGACTGGGAAAAGCCCAGACTCAGGTACTATCATCTTACTATATCTGATTATATATTTTTTTGTCTTTCCGTTCTTGCCCGGCCGCTGCCCCTGCCGCAGCTATCAAACCCTCAAGTCAGACAACACAAGACAATGAATGACTACAAAACGAGACTCCTGACCCTGAGCCTGACAGATTCATATAGAAAATAACTGCGTGCGATTTTTATCCATCGATTAATGAATTTGTCTTCATCCTCGAGCAGTTTGTTGTATGTCAATCTCAATTTATCGAATCGATCGATCGGCAGCCCCGCCCAAATCCGTTGTGCGGCGGACGACGGCTGGTGCTCGCTGCAGTCTTGGCTAAAGCTGGAGGAGGCGCGGCGATCCAAGCATGTGGAGAATCAACGGCGGAACAACCAGCGCGGACTCGACCACGCACTCCGTGACCAACGCCAGAACAGCCAGCGAAGTAGCAACGGAAGTAGCCAGCAGCAGCCCGGTTCCGGCAATGCGCCGCAGCAGCTACAACAAGGCCCGTTGGGCGGGGGCGGGATTCCAGGCACGCTTCCGGCGAGCGCCAACTATCATGGGAACGGCGATCACCTTCACGCTCACCATCTCAGGGGCGGCGGTGCTCCTGGAATGGGGGCGCCAATGCTGGGAGGTCCTCCGATCGGCCCGCCTATGGGAGGCCCGATGGGAATGCATCACCCCATGCACTATGCGTATCAGGAGCCGCACCTCCCACATCAGCAGTATGATCCCTACATGATGAACGGAGGAGGGTACTAGCGAGCGGAAGAGTGCTGTTGAAGAGGTTGGAGTGGAAGATCCACGACAAGCAGAATCACAACGCCAGCAACGCGCAGCAGAAAATTGAGGAAGAGCAGCACCAGGAAGCCGTGCCTTTTTCTCGAACAATCAATGAAAGGCGGAGATGGAGAATGCGCGGCGAGATCAAGGAAAAATTATGTTGTGAGGCTCACTATAATATTTCCAAGAACCGAGCATAGCCATACGATACAGCTGAAATTGGTTTAAGTATAAATGAACTCTGGGGCATGACCTCTGCGCAATGCTGTACACTAGAGAAGCCCTAGATAATTGATGGCTAGTACATAAAAATGCCAGAGCACCAACAGCAGTTCTAATTTTTGAATTGAATCAAGGAAGGAAATTGCGTGTCGTGGTGGGTTAGTTGCTTGCCGTGGAAATAGGTGTAGCTGTAGCAGAAGGAGCTACTAGAATCGCTTTTCGATTTCGCTTTACCACTGCGCTACCTACCTGCGCAAGGTAGAACGCCGTAGTACCCGTAGAAGTCGGCTCTAGAAATACGAGCCGGAGCCGCAGCATAAGTTAGTACTACAAGCACAAGCAGAGCAAGTACTAGTACGTCGTCTCATCTCTGGTAGGAGGACGGACGCAGACAACACTGTACAAACTGTCTCCCTCCTCGTCCTCATAAAATGCTCGCAGCGGATTCGCGGCGGCTGATGCTCCTGCACTATTTTTTTTCGCAACATCGCCATTTTCATCGTGCGGTCGGATTCGTCTTGATGAGCGACATCTGGTGGACCTCACAGTACCAGTATAGCGCTAGCTCCGGCTAGTAATCATGTTGCAGCCCCCACAAAACCTCATTCCACGACTTGGACCCATCATTTCTTCGAATGACCACCAAGATGCAGGATAACGCTGTAACTCACTCTCCGCGGCTGCTGAATCATTTCGTCGCTCGTTTTTTTGTCGCTTGCTTGGGAGGCCATTCAAACCAACCGCCCGACGAGTTCGATATCGGAAAGGAAAAAAGCAGCATCGCAAACCAAACCAACGCAAAATCGAAAGGGCGGTGTGTGTAGTTTGAGAGTTCTCCAGGGAGCGAGGGCGACGTCGAGCTTTCCGGCGCACCGCAGAAGGCTAGATGATCTCCGCTACACTTACGCGCTTGTGGACAATCGTCAGGACCATTCTTGCAGAAGGCAGAAACTTGATTTTCGAGAAGTTGATCGATGATCCACTGGCCGGTGTTGTTGAGCGCGTCGAGGCAATCGTGGTGCGCAATCAGCCGATGCATATGTTTGTATTTTCCATAGTCGTCAATAGGTAGCGTAGAAACAGTAGGTACGATGTGGGTGATCGTTCGCGTTCGGTCACTCGGAAAAACATCACTGAAGAAACGAACGGAACCGCTTAGCTAAAAATAGATAAATCACTAATCACAGGAAGGTATAGCGAATGAAGAGCAGTAGCATTCCTCTGTGCCAACGCGCCCCTCCCCGGCACCGGGGGTTGCTGCTGAAGAATCAGACATTGCTCAGGCTGTGCTGCATAAAGGAAAAAGAAGAAGTAGCTGAAGGAAGGAACCTGCAAAATGAAACTCGTGTAATCATGTAGTCTCGAGAAAAAGAAAAACATGAAGAAGACTCATGCGGATTGTGCCACCCGAAGACACGACAGTCAGAGTCGTGGAAATCTCGGCGGAGACAGTTTCGCGCTCTTTTTGGTAGTGCCCGCTCCCGCTGATATTTTCGTAATAAACTACTGCACCTAGTGTAAGAAGATACCTCACCAATCGTTTTTTTCATCATGCCGACGTTTTTTTCAGAAAATAAAAGTGCGCTCACGTCCTCATTGTGGTTTCCTCATGAGCGTCGGCACTGATATGGCATTCGGATCGTTATGTTTGTGTCTGACTTTTTTCTTTTTTTCGACGCCGTCTCCGGTTGTTGTTTTTTGGTACGGACCATGCATGATTGTCGGCACATCACCATCAGCACTTTTGCGCGTCCATTCCGGAGCGCGTGTTTACATTATTACGATCGATGGATTTAATCTCCGATTAAGCTTAAGGCATTGCTTCACGACGACAGGCTCGAGTCGTCTCGGCGACTCCGAGCAAACTTTACATAGAGAGAAAGATCACCCTGGCCGGCTCTCTCCTGAAAATAAGGAACATAGTTTTGAAAAAATACCTTGACCTTCATCATCGAAGTTAGAATTCAAGTGAGGCACTTGTCCCGTTCGTGTCCAGCACCAGAACCTTTAGAATATTCTTCTTAATCTTACCCTCTTCTCCACAATCTGGATCAGCCAACTCCAACTGCCTTCTAATTCAAATATCTTTCACGACTCAACACTGACCACCAAAAATATCCAATATCCATGTCCAGTTTACGGCCACTTCCTGACACGACGAGCAGTGCTCCTGCGGCAAATCCGACTCTGCAGCCAATGCTTCTTTTCGCTCCTCCAGAGGAATTACATGGGAGGCCGGGCGACCACGACACAAAAAAGCCCGAGCCCGACACTCACACTCCCATGGGCGGCTCACAACCTGACCCGGTGCCAGACTGCACGTCCTGCTGGCCGCCGTTCGCCGCAGCTTTCTCCTCGTCTCCCGGTGTCGGCGATCCGTTTTCTCCACAGCAGCACGCGAATAGTTTCGGTCTTTCGCACTCGCTCTCTCCCCCGCAGAGTCCGAACCCAGCGGCGCTGAACATCGAAGTGGAAAAGGAAAACCAGAGCCATCATGCCGGCCGTTTTCTTCTGCCGCAGCAGCACGAGGACGAGGAGGCGGAAGACATCAGCGTGAACGTCGCCACTGTCCCCGCATCTCCGACGGCGCACGGACAATACCACTTCTTCCAGATGCAGGAGTTTCAGTTTCAAGGAACCCCCGGCGCACAAAAGGAACTCCAACTACCGCCTGCATCTGCGGCGGGCGTCAATGGCGTTACGGTTACCTCCAACAAGAATGCCGCCCACCTGCTGCAGCTCTCGCCACGGGAGCGAGTCATGCTTTTCGAGCCACGCAGCCGGGTGGTTGAATACCAGGAGCCGGTGGAGAACTTCCGCATCGCTCTCGACCCCTATGGCGTGCTGCACTCTCTCCGGCAGGGTTTGAAAATCGCGAATGGCCGGGCGATTTTCACCGCGGTTTTCGAGCACCAGCACCAGCACGCTCCTCCTGTCTACGAGGATGGGGACACGTGCACCCACTTCATCGCGAAACCGGTTCGTGTGAGCCAATTGCTGCTCCCGGTCGTGAGCCGAGAGCTCGACGCGGTGAAAAAGTTGACGCTGCGCATGAAGGAAGAGTTTAAGCGGGATCGGTATGCGAGAGCGACCTGCGTAAAGGTGCTGGTGATCGACGCGACCGGAGTTTTGCACGGAGTCGTGGTAGAAAGGCTCGGGGTACCCAAGGCGTGGCGTGGCGCAGCGGAGCAGGCTGCAGAAGACGATGCAAAAAATGCACGACCTCCGGGAAACACGGGAAAGCTACAAGGGAGCGCTGGAAAAACGAGTATGTTGTCCACGGGCGCGAGTCTTAGTCACGGACTCGTGTTTGTTACCCCGCCAACAGACAAGAAGGCGACGGGCGCCGGCACGTCGGCAGCCCCGAAGAACGCGAGCAAGAACGTTTTGCAGAATGCTTTCCACGGCAAGAAAACATCTTCGCCGACCGCCGCGGAATTTTCCCCCCGCGGTCGCACTGCGCAGGTGGCTGCACGCAGCGAGGCCCGACTGCGGGCGCGTCGCGAGCTAAGTGCCGAGGAAAAAAAGAACGATTGGCTGCGCAGAAACCGAGGAACTGCTTGGGCCGGACCAGGGTATGCGCCCTCTTCTTCCTCACCTGCCGGACCTGGGCCAGCAGGCAAGAAAATGCTATTCGTCCCAGCAGGCGCAGTTCAGCCGCTGAAGCGCGCGACCTCACCTGCAAACGACGTCGTGCGCGAGATCGAAGCAGTCCTTTCCATCCGAACGGAAGAAGGAATCCGCACCCTCAACGCCACGAAAAGCCGTCTCAAGAAGTTCTTCCGCAAGCGCCAGGCCCGCCACCAAAAGCGATCTGCGCCCTTCGCGTCGCAACTCTCCCCGCTCCTGGACGATAGGAAGCTGTTCTTCGAGGACGAGAATCCTGCTTCTTCCATGGGAACTCTGATGTCGAGGTCGACCAAGGTCACGTCCTACCTGCCGCTCCGCCGCACCAACGGCAGTAGTGTTCTGCGCGCCCCCGCGAGAAGCACCAACGGTACTACGGGCACACCGACCCAAAAGAACCGCGACACCATTGCCCGCAGGCACTCTCTGGACCTCGCCACCTCGCTTTTGTATTCGCTTCCGGGGCCGGTTCCGTCCCTGACGATTGATGGCCGCGTGGACATCTTCCCCGCACTCTTGCCGAAAGCCGGCCGCGTGCACGACGCTGACCCCTCGACTTGCGTCTCGCCCTACGAGCGACAGCAGCACGAGAAGCGCGTCGCGAACAAGAAGTCGAAGTTCCGGCAACTGCAGAAGCAAGCAGCAACTCCGCTCACCTCCTACGCGCACCTTTTCGTGGTGGACAATCTGGCGGGGAGGGTGCACGACATTGTTGACGTCTCTGCAGCTTGTCCTTGCGATCATGACTGCTTGTCTCCGCTCAGTACTTCTGGCATCGTCCACGAAGCGAACAGCAACGAGCACAAGAAAGCGCGCTTCCGAAACTACCTGCAGAAGAAGCGGGCGCGCCTTCATGAGGAGCAGCACCTCGCGAAGTGCTCTCTGCGGGAACACGTGAAATTCGCAGTTGCTGGAGCAGAGGGGAGATCAGCTGAAGCAGGTGCAGGAGACTACAAAGGCGGAGTTGCGGCAGAAGAGGGGAAGAACGCGGTGTATCCGATCTTGCTTGCGCAGACCCTTTCGCCGAGTAGTGGGCATCGGAAGCGGCAGTTTCTGGCGGACCGCCGCGAGAAGCAAATGAACCAGACGATGCAGAACAGCACCAAACGAGAGAAGTTGCGGCACTTCGGAATCGCGGACAAATTCATCGGCATGATCGGGACGGCGTCCTCCTCAACCACCAAAAGTGCGTCGTCAGCTGCCGAGATAGAATCTAACCTCGACAGCGAGGGGGAACAAGACGAGGAGTTTTGTTTCGCGAGCTGACCGTGGGCTTTCGTGGAGGAGCATGTCGCAAACGTCGTGGGGAAGATGAAGTGTGGTGGATTAATTTATTGGATATATTGGAGTCGTCAACTTTTTGGGATTTACAGCACGCCTACTACCACAAGATCAATGTGATTTTGAGGATTTTTGTCAATATAAGTAGAATTGCATGACTGATCATGGTCAGAAGTCAACGGCTTGCCATAATAGTAATACTTTACTAGTACTAGTAGATGTAGGAGTAGGAATAGGGGTCAAATTCAAAGTATATTTACGCTTACGACAAGAACAAGACTCCAAACTAATATTTCTTCCGACCATCGAATAGGCTGAGGCTCGGGTTAGTCCTAACATCAAGTTAGTAGGATCAAGAACACGCTCACGAATCACATTCACGCCGACACCTACCACAGGCCGAAGTTAAATCGCCGCTACATACGGATACCGATACAATCTGGTTTTCTTTCAGCACAAGCTTCTATCTTTGTTTTGTACCATCGTACGTTGGGCACCAACTCACTGGAACAGCATGCACGTCGAGACAGCGGACGTGAAAGCGAATTATTTATTTGAAAATTTGTTGCAATGAATTGCAAGTGTCGTGGTACTACTAGAAGGGAACGACCAGCATAAGCATAACCATGTTTATTTATTCTCATCTTCACGGGAAGCAAGCGAACCGAACATGGTCGCTCATCTTTTTATTCATAGATACGGGGTAGAGCCAGGGATGCGCCGTCGTGAAGATATGACATAGTAGGTACGTCGACATCGTTATAAATATGGCGCAATATCATGATAAACGAATCCGCGCCGTTCACGATCACTTTAAGGTTAAACTCGCGCATTTCGTTTGGAACGAGACCCACTCGCACAGAGGACATACGACGAGGACCACATTGACATTCATCGCACGAAAAGTTTGCCCCTCGATTCCTCATTACTGTTTGGAGTGGTGTTCTTCACAGGTGGGAAAGTATCGGTCCCTTCAGTGAATCAATGTTGAATCATGGATGTCACTACGGCGTCTGCTGAGAGCCAACCGAAGAACGATCCGAAGGCAAGATGAAATGCGGAAATCAATTCACCAAAATGTCAATACTGCTGCTGTCGGGACGCATATCACTACCACTATGCTTTGTCCAATAGAAACTACATGTCACGCTGTTCAATGTTGGCAATGTATTCCCTCCAACATTTTTGCGTCTACTTCCACTGGGACAGCAGCCGAGCTAACGCGAGCTAGTGCATGACTTTCTTGATCTTGATTTCCTTATCCTTCGACGTATTTGAACAACGCCTTGCTCCGTGCGTGATTTGCCATAGCCATTGCCAACGAAGTCGTAATTTTGCTTTACTCTTTGACTTCCCAGGCTACAGCGGTCGTGAAAGTTTTTTTTTGCAAAACCAAAAGCATACGAGTGTTAAGACTCTACTCCGTAGCGACACATACCGTGCCATTTCTGGCGGAAGGGAACCCTCCGTGGTTGTTGAAGGTGCTCTCCACTTCTTGGAAGAAGACTGCGCTTTCTATTCACTCGTGACCGCCGCGACCTCAGAAGCCAGCTGCATATATCTCGTGTTAACTGCATCGCCACCACGACGACCCGTCTGGCGTCTATACAACGAAGATTTTTTTGAAGCGGAAGCCACCAGGTGACGACTCTCGTGGACACGCACCACTCTGGTGACCAGAGGACGTCGAGCGCCGAGAGCCGTAGAAGCTGGTGCTTTTTGATCTCACGAACGAGACGGCCCCTCCAAAATGTTTCTCGTAAATTGGGTAAAAGAAAGCTTCGGGGAGTTCCTGTCGTGGCTGGGATTTCTCCCAGAAAACTCAAAAATCCTCTTCCTCGGCTTGGACAATGCGGGAAAGACAACGTACTGACACTCAAACATATTGCAGCGATGACTTCAAAGTAATTATCCACTTCCCTGTTATGCCTCTGACTATCCAACAACTCGCACGCAATGGAGGAAGGAAAAGAAACCAGGGACAATCATAGGCGTTTACCGCCGCAAGATTAAAATCATCAATTATCCACTTCCCACTCCGTGGTGTGCCGTGCATTCCCACTCGAGCGCCGCACCTGCATGGAATGAAAAGCACAAACTTGGTTGATGTTGATCAACTCTCCTGTATTTCAGGCTCTTACACATGCTCCGGGACGATAAAATCACGACGCACAACCCAACACTGCACCCTCACGCGGAGGAGCTGTACATTGGCAACCGACGATTTCGGGCATTCGACCTCGGTGGCCACGAGGCAGCGCGACGGATATGGAAGGTGCGCACGCCACGTTTTTGACTTGGTTTACTCGGTACCTAGAAGTTTCCAATGAGAGTCCACGAATCAGAACCGAATTGCATTTCCATATCGACGATTCTCCTACACTGACAATACAGGACTACTACGCAGACGTAGACGCCATCATTTTCCTGGTCGACGCGGCGGACCGAACACGCATGCATGAAGCAAAAGTCGAGCTCCAGTTTCTGTTCGAGACCGAGTCGTTGAGACACGTATGTCCTTGTGGTCTCATGGACGATGTTGCTTCGTGCGTCTGAGATTGTGTAGTTGCCTTTACCTTTTAGTCTGACCCTGCTTCGGCGCTGCAGCAAAGTAAGGGTCTCATTCGTACCAACACTGTCACTGCGGCACACCGTCGTAGCGTGTGGGTGTGCGCGGTTTCACTTTCAGCGACAGCGTTGAATTGCATCGCTTCATCATTCAACGATTGACCACTGCCAACAGGTTCCATTCGCCATCTTGGGAAACAAGATCGATATTCCGACGGCATGCTCCGCTGAAGAGCTGGTGTCTTTCCTCCAACTCCCCATGGCCTACGGTTACCAGGGATACTCAGGGGTACTGCTTCTATTTTTCGAGGCCGAAGTCGTGGAGCTTCAGATCCTACCTTCTTTATGATCATTTTCCTCCATTTTTTGAACAATTTGATGATGGAACAGGCTTTTCGAAATTGCGCAAGGATGATTTCGCTGCTTGTTGGTATCTCTAGTTCTAGAATGAAACTACATTCAAAAACCCAAAAAAGGGCAACAACTCGGGATCCTACGCAAACCGACCGAACGGCGGGCCCATCGAAGTCTTCATGGTACTTACCTTGTTCTTGCCCAAGAAGTACATCGCCTTTGATGCAGTCTGTCGTGTTTCAAGAAGATCTAAATTCAATCGCATGGTCCACACTTGAATCAATTGGAATTCGCAGGTCTCCCTTGTGAACAAGATGGGTTACTCGGCTGCTTTCAAGTGGATATCGGAGGTGCTGAAGCAACAAAACAAGGGTGCTGGCAAGTAGTTTGTGCGTCTACGCAGTCAAGTGATGGGATTTTTTCATCGAGTACAAGCTGCAACGGCTGCGGTCGCTTTCGAACATCGGTTGTGCGGAGACGGAAGATCATGGACGAACACATCGTGCTCGACGATGTTCCTTGACTTGATGAAGTAGAAGCTTTTAGCTCTAGTCTAGCACTTCTACTAAACTCAAGATAGAGATTCTAGTAACGACATCGGCGTCGTGGCGACCAGGTCGTCACGACGGGGGCCTTTATTTCCGTAGGTTTTTTACGACCACCTTTTAGTTTTACCTCTCTTAATCACGAGGGCTCCGAGAAGAAACCTTTAATTGCCGATAACCTGCATCGCAGATTCGGAGAAGAGTTGGAGAACATACCATGCAAGCTAAGCGTGAATGCCACGAGGACGAATAACGCGACCTCGCTGAGGAGCGGCGCCAGACAGGCTCACGAATCTCAATCGTTGCTCCATCACAACTTCCAGTTCCGTTTATTGAAGATAGCGTGCTTCCACCGGTCCTTTCTTTTTTTTGTGTCGTGCCCGAATTTTTTTTTGTGGTGTCGCGAATCTTGCAGTTCCCGTTCCGTTCATTGAAGATGGCGTGCTTCCACCGGTCCCTTTTTTTTTGCGTCGTGCCCGAAGTTTCTTTGTGTTGTCGCGACGGCGTTGGCGTTTGTGCCCCGAGAATCATTATTGAAAACATCCATGCAGGCGTAGCGAAGTTACCGAAAGGCGACGTCGACGTCGAGCTGCTTAAGATATTGTTTCTTTAAGTATCTTTATGGCTTACGGAAGCATTGTCCGCGATCGTACTTACATTACGCTCGCATCAATCAGTGCGCGACTCCCTACTTCTACATTACAAGAATAAGCAGCAAGTAGAAGCAAGTATACAGCGTGTGCTAGAACCTTACCAACTAACTCCTTCAGACAAGTACAACTGTACTTACATCATACACCATTACGACTACCAAGTAGTGCTTGCTTAAAACAAGCTAACCACAAATACACATCAGCAACTGCTTCAAATCTACTCCACACGAAATCCCTACATTTTTTACCAGCGTACTAGGAAAAATCATCTCGCGCTCGCTCTCAATCTCCTCGTTTGCTTCTGCTCGTCGTTATTGCCGTCGGCGTACAGCGACGGGTTTGCGATCATGATGCCGATCGTGCTGGCTGACGTTGCAACCCATCAAGAAGTGCTGCTCTCTAACTCGCGGATCCCCATCAACTCGCGCACCGCAGGAACTTAAGTATCTTTGTGTCGCCGGTGCCGGTGCCGCCCCGGAGGCGGTTTTCATGCTGGACGTATCCAAAATGCAACTGCGTCTCCCAGGATGCGAGCCTGGGGCGACGGGGCACGGCACGAAGGACAAGGAGGGATCCAGGCAGACGAAGCCAAAGGTCGCGCAGCGGAGTAGATTTACATTTGCGCTTGCGGTTGCAACTAGTATCCGTTGCGGTTCAATTCATCAATCAGGGTACTGCAACTTCTTTGTACTTGTGACGTCGAAGTTGCTGCAGTATGCAGATCTAGAGCGACGATCCACGAAAAATGAACAGATCATCGCTCGCTGCGAAGGAGGAGGAGCAGGGGACGATTACAGCGAGTACGACGAACCGGTCTGTCAGTTGCAGTTCCTGGCGTCACGCGTAAGCGATTTTCTCGAGTTCTTGTGGCACTCTTCAGCGCTCTCCAAGACTACTTCTACTCACGCAGCCGTGATTGTCAAGTACTCCGCGGCCACTTTGTGCAGTGCGACAGATTTTCTGACCTTCCTAGCAACGAGCCTGCTGCATGTGTGCCGCTCCTACGGCAGGCCCCTGATGGACGCCATGCGGCGCTTCTGGGAGACGTGCAGTGCAAACATTCAGTAATACATACTGATCGTGATGTCTGGTGAGTTCGTCTTCGTAGCATGTATCGGTATCGAGTTTACGGGGCCACTACGGCGGCTGCCAACATTATGGCTTTGTAAGTATGTATCGAATCCACTCCTCCTCCTCCTGCTCCTGCCAGAGCCAGTGTCGAGGCTACATTCAGCCAATCTATGTGTGACTCTCGCCCCCGCCACCGCTTGTACGGGGTGGGGCCGCTGCGGCGGCAGCCATCAAAACCTAGTTCTTCTCTGTAAGTATGACTCGGCGCCATTCTGAAAGCCGAAAGCAAAACGTCGCCAGCCTACTATGAATGTACGTTCATGTTGTCCGCACAGGGCGACCACCAGGAGCTGCAACTTCAACGGCAACGCAAGCGGCGTCCACGGTCAACAGTGGGAAACGGTTGGCGAGAACCTGAAGCAGAACAAGAGTCACAGTCTAGTGCTTCCCCTGCCTGCCCAGCGACTGAATAGTTGGTAAAACGAAATCAATGGAAATCTCGAACAACACATACACATACACATACTCATGCGTATACTCGCGTTTAATATCATCTGTACTACAACTCGGGGTTGTTCACTTGAGGCAGATGAAATCCGTATTCACAAGGCGAGGACTTCTTCGGAGTAGAGACAAAGAAACGACAACTTTTTTACATTTCAGCCATCACACTGTCGGCAGCGGCGCCGTCGTTCACGCGGGTCCGAAATGTTTTTTCTCCACTGTCACCGCACCGCTGGGAGGACAAAAAAACAAAATCGACACCTTGCCAACAGTGGCGCACTCGAAGTACCTACCTGGGCAGGAGATTCCAGCAGAGGAGAAGGCACTGCTCTACTCGCCTCGATAGCATCAAAGCAAAAATACTGCGACGAGCTCCTGCTCCTTCTGGCGTTGTGTAATAGCTGCGATTTAGCGATAAGAACCTGTGAGTGGCAATGTAAATGGAAATGCTTGTTTTGCTCCTCGCTCCTCCTTCTTAAACACCTACTAGTAGAGGTGCAAGTGCAACACATAGATATACTGGCACTGCAACTGCTACAGGTCGTGTTCCTGCAGCGCAGCCGGAGCTTTCCGATCACGAATGGGCAGATTCCGATGGACGACCACGACTGGTTTTCCGATGACGATGAAGCGGGAAGTGAGGCGGAAGCGGCCCGATGGCTGGGAGCGGCCCGCGATGCGTCGCCTTCGGACGATGAGGAGGCCCATGATTTTCTCGGAGGTGGACGGGTGTTTGGGCCGCAAGACCGAGAACATGAACACATGACTGCGAACGGTCTTGGAAACGGAAGCGGACGTAGTTCTCCAATGCTGGTACTTTTTCGATGGATTTGCATACTTTAGCTCTTAGTTACTGGTGTTACTCTTACCACGTGCTATTAGTAGATGGAGGTGATAGAGATAAGCTGCAGCCAGTGCAGCTACTTCTTGTTCTACGTACTTACTTACTACTTCTAGCATAGAAAATAGACTACTCGCTGTCGCTCCCTCCACGCGGCACCACACCTGACCTCAACAGTTTCGCGTTCCCGGGTATCAGCGCATTCCCCGGCGCTTTTTTCCGATCGTCGATGGCGAAATCCCGATGGACGGCATTTACGACGACGAATTCGACAACCGAAGCGACTGCGAGCACTTCAACTACTTCGTAGACACTGACGAAACGAGTTGGGCCCCCCCTAGCGCGGCCCGCGACGCAACGCCGCTACCTGGCATCAGCAACCTCCACGAGGACATGCAATAGGATTGGTAATTGTACTTGTGAATAAAAATAGGTTAGCGTTTCTTGTTTCAGATTGCGTGGGCAACCCCCAGCTGGCACACATATATGTCGTCGAACTCGAAGGAGCGTTCGCGCTCTTCCTCCTTCTAGAGCGAGGACGAGGCATGGCGATAAATTTTCATAAGAAATAAACCCAGATTAGATACTGCGAAGGTTGAGGTACTTGCCGTGATACTCAGTATTTTTTACCTAAAAGTAGGTCCAGATTTTTTTTTTTTAAATCATTGCCGTGCCTGAGGATACTTCTCGAAACATCATCATTATCGATGATATGACTCTTGTGAGGCTGAGGCGACCGTATCGCGTTCTTGCACGCCCCGTCTACGTTTTTGATTGATTCTTGCCTTGATGACGACCTTCGAAGAAGCAGTAGCTATGCCAAGACCGCGGACACGCGGCGAGAAATACAGGTAGGAATCGCGCGTAACTAAAGTGGAGGATAGAAATAGAACAATAAAGATGTACTATAAAATGAATCTGCTCTTTTGCGAAGAAAAGAGGCGCTCTTTGTCGTAATACGCCTGTGCGCGGGGGCAATACTATTCTCTTTCTCAAGAAGATCCAGTAGTAAACAAGTAGAAAAGCATGGGGAGGACTAGCACAGCAGAGTGGACTACTTACGCCAGCCGAGGACACACGACCAGGGGGCCAGCTGATGATCTTTTACTTGCGATTTTTTTTTGATGTTGATCTGTTTGTTTAGAAATTTGTTTTTATGTTCCGCGCATTGATTTCAACAAAGAAAAGTAAGCAATGGGATGCTCTCTCTGCGCAATGAATTGAAGTGAAGTGCCGCTGCCGAAACCGAACGGTACCTGACAAACGTGAGGGTGTAGATCAAGGTTTCTTGCGTTGGTCTGTCGCGACAGCTCTACTTTACGCGTCTCGAGGCGGCGGCGGGAGCTGAATCATAGAAAAAATTTGAGACGCGCTTGGCATGAGTTGAGACGCAGCGGCAACGATACGGGGAGATAAGAATTGCAAATGGCTAGCTTGGGTGCACCTTCATTTTTCAGGTAGCGTAGGGAAAGTCATGGGATAAGAGCCCTGCGTTGTCACCAAGAAATCGAAGAAAATCAACGTACTAACCGCTTTATTTCAAGGGGACGGGTACTTGGGGTCTTTTTTTTAAATGAATTTTGTAATACCAATGTAAATACAACTAATCTCCGACGAGATGCTAATGTAGGAAAACAAAAATCGAGCTCGAGCGCATGCAGCAGGACCCCCGAGTGGAGGTGTCCTGTCGTTTGGATGTTGTTCATTGTTCCACTTGACGCGCGTCTTTATCCAGGCCGCGCAGCGCGTTGCGCGCCTGCTCCTATGCTGCCAAGATCTTCTCTCACTACCCTGTCGACATCGGCGTTCAACCGAGCCTATAGCATAGATCCAGTACCAGTTCTTGTTCTTGTTGCGTGCGATCTACCTCTACTTTCTCTGCGTTCGTGGCAGGAGCAGGACCACAGTGAGGACAGTGAGTCAACAAAGCGGCGTCCAGTCATATTAGAGGTAAGCAGACCATGATGCCAAATCCTGGACGAGCTACGTGTAATAATTCCTGGACGAGCTACGTGTAATTCGTAAGAGCGTAACCAACTTTTGCAGATCCGCCTCTCTCGGCCCTGAAATCGTGCAAATCTTCACGTCGCACCATGCATCTATTTTCAATCCATGAAATTCCTGGTCTGGTGAAACACGCCCGACAGTTTAGTCTAGAAGCCTGCAGATAATCTACAGTTCTTTCATACAATCAACAAATAAAGTTTCTGTCCACGGACGTCGGTTTTGGTCGTTTCGTCATTGATTCTGGTGATGATGCTTGGTACCTCAAGAAATGCGGCTCCGTGTCTTGCGACCTTTGGCCGGAATTGCTTTCGGTCGAAGAACTCCCGCCACTTGAGGAAAGCAATTCCCGTATTTGTCTCAAACAACGCCTCCAGTTTGCAACGACACTACAGTATCGCACCTCGTCCACCTAGCTTGTCACTCTGGGCAAACCAAAATTTTGTGCATCTCGACGGCAGCGGCAGGAGCCACCACGTGTTGATTTGTCGACCGTTCTCTTCGACCACCGCTAGTGCAGCAGTGGCCCAACCGGAGCGGTTGTCTCATCCCTCGATTGAAGACGCGGTACGGGAGCAGGAACAAGTCGAGCCCGAAGGAGGCGTTTCTCGACCAGCGTCCTCGGCGTTTCAGCCCCAGCATCTCCACCCGGCACTCTTCGCGACCTCCCACAGGAATCTCTCGTCCGGAAACATGGTTACTCTCAAGTACTCCGAGTATGGCGAGAAGTCAATCCTCGTGCGCGGCGACACTCTTCCGGTCAAGGATAAACTGAAGCAACTCGGGGCGAAGTGGAACTCGAAGGACAAGGGGTGGTTGTTTCCGCGCGAAAAGTGGGAAGGCGAAGTTCTCGACACGCTGAAGGAGGAGCACGAAGTTAACGAGGCCGACGAAGAGGACGAAGAGGAAGTCGCAGAGCCAGCAGCGGTAGGAAGATAAGCGGCTTCTTCATGACTCCTACAAATCTTTCTTGTGTGTAGGTGGAATTCCCGTATGCTGGTAGGCACCGCAAGCACCACCACAAATATGAATGTATGCTGATTCGACCCGCCTGGCGGGCGCGACCACCAGGGTCGTGAGGTGGTAAGAGGGTAATAAAATATTTTTTTGTACTATACATGTTGACAAAATATAAGCTGCTAGCGTGAACGTGCCAGTGATTGCAGACCAGTTCAACATCAACCACCACTACAGAAAAAGCAGAAGAAAGAGGCGGCCGCGGCTGAAGGAAACGAGCAGGGCGATGAGCCGACTTTCTTCGAGCTGGGGAGCCGGAAGCGGTGCTCTTTGTCGAAGTATGCGGGGAAGACGCTGATCGACTTCCGGGAATACTATGAGGACAAAAATACCGGGGAAATGAAGCCCGGCGCCAAGGGCATCTCCCTACCCCTGGACATGTACAAGAAGGTACACCTCGTGAAGATAGTACTTAGAGCACTTACTGGCTGGTAGTTGTCTCTACTTCTACTCTAGCTGCAGCTGACGAACCATTTCACCCTACGACACCACGGCCAGGTCGCTGAGAACTTTCCGCAGATGGAGGAGGCCATTGCTGCGCAGGAGGTGACCAGCATCGACCTTGGGGGCAAGAAAAAGTTCACCTACAGCCAGTACCAGGGGAAGTATTACGTCGGCATCCGGGAATACTGGGAAAAGGACGGTCAGGAGCTTCCGGGGAAGAAGGGTATCACGCTCACGGTCGAGTCCTTCCGGAAAATATCAGGAAACCACGAAACCATCTTAGGCTGGGCAGAGAAGTGACCAGGTCCGGGCGGCTGATGGTTTAGTAGTCGACATCTGCAGCTTCATTCCTCTAACAATTTCAATGTCGATTGGCATTGGCTCTTGCTGTAAAAATAGTAATTGTATTTTAAAAAATCTATTGCCGATCAAACGAAACTAGTAGTCCGCTACTCGATGTTGGCGGGCGACCGCGGAGGTCAGGGAGAAGGCGATACAAAAATGAACAAGATGAGCAAATCAATGAACACTGGGGCGAGAGGGATACAAATCCTCTCTCGTGCTGACGGAGAAGTTGGAACTCAAATTTTTTGAGAAGGACCCATACTTGAATATACACTCCGTCACACGTTCTAGAATGGACGACGTGAAAAAAAACGAACATCGTCAATGCGTGCTACATGATTCATCGATGTACAAAAGAGTAGTTGATGCTTCCACCGTACAACAAAAAGAAAAATGCAGAAGCAATGCACAGTGTTGGCCGCTGTAGTGGCACAGCGACAGCGTGCCGCTTGGACGAGCGTGATGATGTTGAACGAAGAAAAAAAAAAATATTTTCTTCTTGGTTCTAGTTGGTCATCGTGGCAGCTCGAGCTCCTGGTTCAGTATCGGCCAATTTATGTTTAAAATTATCTCTGCGCTAGCGCTTCTAGCAGCAGCAGGTCTCGGTCGTCTCTTCGGAACTTCGTGACTATAAGATACTGTACTGCAGATAAGGATCTGGGTCAGATCTCTCGGACTGCGTACTCATGATCGTGCTGAAACGATCCATCTTCGAGCTCGATCGTGGTGCCAAACAAATGCAGTCTTCGCCCCCGTGAAGGATTTTTACTAGGTCAGAAAGGGTCCAGGTCCACGACCACGACGTGTAGACCCCGAAATAAAAACGATGACGGTGCAGAGCGAGAAGCGTTCTGTGAAGCTCTCGGACGGCCGGCTAATGCCGCAGCTGGGCCTCGGCACCTGGAAGTCAAAGGTCGGCGAAGTGGAGGCGGCCGTTAAAGCGGCGATCGAATGCGGGTACCGACACATCGACTGCGCGTTTGCGTACGGAAACGAGCACGAAGTTGGGAAAGGTACTATGGCTCTGTTGAAAAAAATGAAGTAGAAGAGAAAGATGGAGATCGTCATCGTGCTACTCTGCATATTTTTCCAGTTATTTGAACCAGCGCAACTGGCCCCCCCTACAAAATACGTAGTGGCTTCCGTTTGTGGTAGAGAATTGCGCCCCGGGTACATAACCAAACGCAGCCAGGTACATGACCAAACTAGCCCGCTTAGTGACATAGTGCCCCCGGAAAAAATACGAAAAGCATCAAACTCCTCGGGGACTCTGACGCCATCGCTATGGCACTTGTGTGCCCTCCGTATTTTTGTGCCCCTCCCGATCGTGTTCCGATCTTTGTTTTCGCTTAGCAACTCCCATCCAGCGCCGTAACGTAGCCCAGCAAGCTCACGCAGCCACAAAGACGAGCACCAACAGGGCGAACGTCGGGCGCTGGCGCACGCGACGAATCTGCGCGGAGACTGACTCCCCCCCACTCATAAGCATAAGCAAGGGTCGACGTTGGTCGGTGCGCGTTCCCGTTCGACTTGGCGCCGATTGGTGCGCGATGGCAAATTTTTCGCGCGCGCCGCGTCATCGCGGCGCGCGCAATTTGTCGCCTTCGTTCTCTCTGGGCGCGAGTGTACTCATTCTGCAAGGCATTCGTCAGCCGCGC
>RXOD01004638.1:0-19646 GCA_005223375.1 Amoebophrya sp. AT5.2
TTTCACTTAGGCGCACACTGAGACGACGATGAAGATGTGGCTTCCCCGAGTGCCGCATGGTCTGGTCCTGGTTCATCTTGCTCCCGCTCGCCGTCGCTCGTTAGCCGCACGCTTTCACCACTTTTCTTGCGCGGGCGTACAGCGCTCGTCCTTCCTACCACCTCGACTTCTTCCACTCGACCATTCGCAGCTCTGATCCTTGTCGTCGTCGTCCAGGACGTCGAGGCTCTGCTCTTGTTTCCGCTTGCTGTCGGGGAAGTTTTACTTCGTCGAGAGCCACTGCTTCTACCGCGCTTGCCTCGCCCGGCACACAGTGCAATGCTGATTACATCCCGCACTCCCGCGAGCACACAAACCGCCTGCGCTCCACAGAACGAGAGCGCGAAGACTAACAGACATCGGTCTCTACTAGTCCTGCTACCTCCGCTTGTAATTCCGCCACCTCCTCCCGGCAACGGCAACCATGGCGCCAGAATCAGCGCCGTCGCGCCGCAACATATCAACGCAAAGCAGGCAACATTGGCCGCGCTCGATCTACTTTTCCACTTCGTGCAAAAATCCGGCCCACGCCCACAAATCGGTGAAAAGCGGACAGCAGCGGCGGCGACGGCAGAGAGACCAACAAGTGCGCAGAGAAACGCAAAAGAGTAGAACGCCGTCACCGAAGATTTGGAAAGACCGAATTTGGCGAAGGAGCCCCAATTTGCAAAGACCAGCGCTGCGAGGACGAGGCCCTGAAGTGCCGCGAAACAGGACGTGCAAAGTAAAGTAGCCGGGGTGGGAGCGCGCGTCGGACAGGTGGCGAAGGTGCTCAGGTAGACGCGAACGGCAGCGTGCTCCGCCTCGACCTGCCGCGCGTCGATTTGAACGGAAGAGGCCAGATCGCTGCTCATCTTCATCATCGATCCTCTTCTTCGATTTACTACCTAAATATTATCAAGAGTTTCTGCTTGTTCGGCTCCCCAAGCTCATCTCACTCATGGAGGTTCCCGATCCCGCCCCTACCTGAGCGCGATAAGGATCACGATGATCTGATTCTGACAGACCAAACCAAGCGGCAACCGCAACACGACGTGGTCGCTCGCAATCTCAATCCTCGACGCGCACTCTCTCTAGATACGTCGAGACCGCGAGGGATCGAGCAGCTGGCTCGATCTGATCTTCATCTTGCACGAGACGGATCGGTGAAATCTGCCCGTTCATATGATCTATCACGAGCGACGAAGACTAAATCAAACAGGAAGTCCCTCGATTCAATGAATTGTATGTAGCCACCAGCACTGCGGCGAAAGTAAGTGAAAATTATCGTGTCATTATCTCGGAAAACAAAGCTCGTCGGCCCGCCGGCTGTAGTGAAGTTTCATCCTTGTACATGTACTAAACGACGAGGCAAGCCTTCAAATGCAAAATTTGGCTACAGTATGACGCGCCCGAGCAACTCGTCCAGTCGAGTTTGCGCCGCCTTTCAGTCGTCGCGAGGGTGCATAAATACAAGCAGAACTACCTTACCAATGGGCACCGTTCTACGGAGTGGTGCCAAGGAGCGATTACCAGCAAGAGCAAGAAGAGCAAAGTCGAATCATGTGGGTGCTGCGTGCCTATTTTTGTTTTTCAACATTGATTCCATAATGAATGGTGCGTGGAACAAATTCAGTACCTACCACGTCCACGCTTAATTCTGTTTCTGAGAGACGAGTATAAATATAGCATTTCTTCTTCTTGCAGCGATGCAGCGATCCGATAGCTTGTAGTTTTGGAGGCGCATCTAATCTTCTATTCCCCATCTAGAACTTCCGCATCGCCAGCAGCAGCTGCGTCCTCCCCTCCTCCCGCGTCGTCCTCTTCGCTATCTGAATCGTCCGCCTTTCCAGCCCCCGCCCTCTTCCGAGCCCTCGCGGCTGCCTTTTCTCTTTCCTTCGATTCACTCTTATCTTCTCGAAGCGCCTCTGGGTCTTGCGGCAGCTCCATCCCGGGCAGTTTCAGGGCCCAGGCGAAGATGCCGCCAACGAAGAAGAAGCCCGCGCCGATGCCCAGCATGGCGGTTTCGCGGTGGAGATCGTAAATGCGGTCGAGCTCATGAGTGGCGATCCACACCCCGTCGTAGTCAACCGGCTTCCCAGAGCCCACTGGGCACCCGGAATCGTATGTGAATGCGGTGTGGAGTCGTGGACGAACATGTTGCAAGAAGCCTCTGGACCATGGAGACCCTACTGTTGTACAACCTCTTCCACCTGATGATCCTGCCGATCCTTCGTCCGAGAGCACGGGGGGTACAAGACAACTTGTCTGCTCGTCCCTTCGTCCATCCGAAGTCGATCGCAAAAACGAAGATGCCGGCATTTTCTCCCAGCGCGGAGGAAACGGAAAGTCGTGCTGGCGCGATTTCCGGCTGAGGTTTCCGGCTGATAATGAGCCTCGTGCATGAGAGAGACAATGATCTCCGTCATCTTGGTCTGCGTGGAAAAGAAAGCTGCTTTGCGACATGGTAGTCGTACAACTTCTGGTCCCACTTGCACAGCTTCAAGAAGAGGAATTTCAATTTCATTGAATCAATCAGATGCATGGAGATTGGCGGTTTGGATTCTCCGATACCACGAGCGCGAAATTACTTAAAAGCACTGAATGGAATGGGGAGAGCAAGCAACTTGTTCTTCAATTCACTGCGATCAATCAATGGAGGATGAACGTACAATTCGACGAGTACTGGCGCTGGCCAGAGAGCCACAATAACGACATCAGAAACGATCGAGTCATACTCGTACACTCACTCTCTTCGAACGAGTCGGGCAGCGGTCTTAGAGGCTTACAGAACTTCACTCAACTTCATAATCCTAAAAAATATTAAAAATATGTCTCTGCGACAGCGACACGGACAGCGAGACAGGAAGTTGAGCTATATGCTGTGCGGTACTGCGCTTTCCAGCGGTCAAATTCTGCTTGTGCTTCCCCTTCCGCCGCAGAATCTATCAACTTCATTTGATTTTGGGTTTGCTCCTTCTTATCACAAAAAATTTTGTTGTTGAATTGTTCCCTGTATAGCTAGGAGTCGTATACGTAGTAGACAAGAGCCAGAATGCAGTCCGCGAGCGGGAATAACTACGGGACCAACGGGAGTGGCTCTTTACACTACGGAACACCTCATCCGTTCGCAGCATGCACTTACCCGCATTTACCGTCTTCTATCTTGCCTTCAAGAAAGTTTGTCAGTTTGGGTTTGCGGCCCTTCTCGTGGCGCACTTCTTTATTTAGAGATCGAATTTACATGATTCATTATTGTTGATATTGATGTGGTTCGTGCAGTTGTTTTCGCAACCGAAATACCGCACTTTTTTCTCAAAGGAAGATGTCGCCCTATAGTCTTGTTCTATTTTTCCTGCCGTTAACTTATTTTCGCTTATTTTTGACGTATAATTTTTCGCGAGACGCCCGTAAATTCATCACCTTCTCTTAATACTCGTGATGATTTTCGGGACGGTACAACTCAATCTAATATCGTGAGTTTCATCCTTTCCATAGCAGCTTTACAACCTTACGCCATGGCCATCTCGTGGTGGCTCCTAGCGTTTTCGAAAAAGTTACAGCTGTTCATATCTTGGGCCACCGCCACTGTATCTTTAGCACCTGAGGGTAGCGCTTGTTCTTGCTCAACTTCAACAAAAAGTGAATTATAGATCACATTCGGAGTCAGGCTGCGATTTGCCGAGGGCCAGGGCGACAGATCGAGGCCGCCGTCTCTACTTAGTTCATTTTTTACGTTTATTTACATTCACAAGACACCACGGGCCGTACCCGCGAACGCGTCCCTGGACTACGAAATTTAATTTGTAATTGTTTCTTTTCATATCCTCAGAAGTTGCGCTTTCAATTTCATCTTTCGGTATCGTGCAGCTGCATCGTGCGTATTCAACTTCGTTCGTTGCTTGTAGTTTTCCCACCGCGGATCATATTTTTTCATCCTACGTGTTCACTCGGTCCGATTTCCTTCTTCTTCGTTCTACGTCTTTTTTATACTCAAAATAAATTCAGCTGCTGGGACTGGCGGCTCTGCGTCTGATGTTCATTCAGTCTGATTCCATTCGTAATTCTGTTCAAATTTGTCCGGCGTCGTTACGTAGCCGTCGGTACCGGTGACGGTCTTCTTTGGTAGGAAATGAAACTTTAGCTCATGGTCGTGGATCCTTGCACTTCTTGTTGTCCAGCACCTATAACACCGCTCACTCCACGTGATCGGTGCCCTGTTCTGCCAGCGCCCTGCAGAATGCGCGAAAGTCCAGTCGGCTGAGAGCAGGCGCTCGCTCCCCGGATGGCAGGAAAGTGTTAACGGGCCCCAAAATCTGTTGCAGCTGCTCCGGCTCGATGCTGCCACTGTTGTCCAGATCGAAATACTCGAAAACGCGATCCACAATTTTCTCTCGTTGCAGCAAATCCCGCACGGAACCAGTGGCGGCCAAAAACTGCGTGTACCTGCGGGAATGGGAGGTAGTTTGTGTCACTAGCGCCGTTTAATACCGTAAGCGTAATTAATAGCTATGCTGAACAAGCAGGAGCTCTGTCATTTACTTCCTACGCAAGTTTAAATTACAGTGATACACGAGCAAGTTGAAGAACAGTAAAGCAGAAAAAGAGCAGGAGAGGACCAGCAACAGGATCTCGTCCACATCAGGATTTCTATGTTTGTTCAATATCCGATACTCTATCTATGCCTACGTAGTATTGTGAGCCGTGAATACCCCAGAAGCCTCGAGTGGTACTCGGCAGCGCCCACGCGCAGGTCGAGTTCGTCGAAGATGAGGTCCAGGTCTTCGTCCGCCAGCCGTACGCCCAGGTCTTCCAGGAAGGAGAGCCGCACGCTCTCGCGGTCCAGCAGCCCGGTCCGCGTGTTCGTCCTTTTGTCCACCCGGTAGAAGAGCGCCCGCTCCGTCGAGAGCTCCTCGCCCGTGGCTTCCCGGGCCGCGAGCAGCTGCAGGAGGCGGACAGGCCGCGGGTATTTCGAGTAGGGGATCAAACGTTTTAGGCATTTTCCCATCTCCTCCGTGAGCAGGGTGTCCTTCTCGATGCTCAGAAGCCACGGGTGGTTCACGATATCGCCGGCGGAGGGCCGCTTCGCCGGGTCCTTCTGCAGGCACCACAGCACCAGGTCCAGACACGCGGGCGAGAGCACGTAACTGTAGCAGTTGTTCGCGGGATCGGCGAGCGAAGCGCCGGAAACCGCCGCCCCGTCATGAAGATCTGACGCGCCCCAGACGTCTGCGCAGCCCTTCCCCAGCATGGGCCCCACGTGCGGCGCGCAGTGCTTCACGCGGTGAAAGAACTTCTTTGGCCACTTCTTCTCGTGCGACTCGGGGGTGAGAAAGGGGTGCTCGCCGTTCGTCAGCAGCACGTACAGCATCACGCCGCAGGCCCAGATGTCGATCTTCTCCGTGTACCCGAAGTCGCGCGCGTGCTCCTTGTCGCACACCTCCGGAGCCATGTAGTACGGCGTGCCCACGATCCGGTGCAGGTCCCGCCCTTCCTCGATCGCCGCCAGGCCGAAGTCGACCAGCTTCACGTAGTACTTGTTGATCACTGCTCGTTTGTTCTGCGAAAGAGATGAACTAGGGATGGCGGCGGAGGTGGTCATCGTCATCGACGTCGGGGTCCGCGAGGACAGCGGAGACGCGGAGGAGGCCGGCAGCGAGCTCATGATGCCCCGGTAATTGCCGCTCACGGCGCCGGACATCTCTTTCAGCAGGCAGTTCTGCGGCTTCATATCGCGATGCACGACCTGAAGACGATGGCAGTAGTTCAGCGCGGAGAAAATCTGGAGGAAGATGCGCTTCAGCCAAACGACGTGCGGATGCGTGTCCGGCATCACTGTTGGTCGGGACGAAGACGACGAGCCCTGCGAAGATTCCACCTGCGAGCTCGCGTGCGAGGGGGATGTAGAGGCCTTGCTGGTGCTGTTGCTGGCCGAAGAGGCGGGTAGAAGATGACCACGAGGCACTGGCACGAGCACTGCCTCTACCGGTTGATGCGGTTCGGGTTCTTCGGCTCCCGCAACAGCTGCTGCAGACAGCCGCGGCGATGTCAGACTTCTGGCAGCAAGCGTTTCTTGTTCCGCAGCCGCAGCCGCACCAGCACCATCAGGATCAAGATCATTCCCATCCGAGGAGGAGGAAGACGAAGAAGGGCTTCCGTCGTCGTCCTCGAGAAAGTTGTCGCTTCCTTCTAAGCCGCGTAGTTCAAGGTCGAGATGTTCGGTTGTGGTCTCCCCAGAGGCGGGACGTGGACTCACCACTGCCGAATTGGAGTTGCTACTGGCGCTGCGCATTTCACGTTGCACGTGCGAAGCCAGCTGCTGCACGCCCGTGCCAGAAAACATCACGCTCCGCTGCACTAGCAACGACGGCTTCGCGGCTTCGCTGCCGCCGCCGAAATTTGTTCGATCCACGACGGGGAACTGCTCCGACGATGTGGTGAGGAGCTGGGCTTCCAGACCTTGCACGCGCTGCAACTCGCCGGAGGACATTTTGAGGTCGCGGGCGTCGGAAGACCAAGACGATGACGCCGGTGCAATCAAGGGCGGTGGGCGATACACTTGCGCTTCGTTTTTCACTCCAGATGGAGCACCGGTTGCGCAATTAACATTTTCGTTTGCAGCATCGGCATCTCTACCGTAATTCCCATACAAATCCCGCAGCCGCCAGGCGAGTGCGTTGCTATTCGTCGCGAAGGCGAATCCACCTGCCTCTACGTAGTTGTTCGCTGAAGAGGACCCCCCTTGCAAACGCTTACCCGCACGCCCTGCGCGCAATACCTTCGACATCGTCACTGACGACCGACCTCCTGCCTCAATGCTGCTCACGCTCACCACCCTATCCTTATCCTGAGCGGCTGCTTCTGGCGGCATCAGTTCTGCTTCTAGTCTCGTGTAGCCAGCGCCGGTTTGCAGCTGTCTGTGGCGGCTCGGTGAGGTGATGTCGACGACGCCGTCTTGCTCGCCAGAACCGCTGAGCAAGCTGTGCCCCCCCGAAGAGTCTGACTTTCCAGAATTGTCGCGCGGGGGAAACACAGAACCTCCGGGGGAAGGAACGAGCGGAATACTGGCCACTGGTGCTCCTACTTGCTTCGACGAGCCCAATGCAGGAGTTTTCCCGCTTCCCTCCTCACCAAGTTTGCTGATGGGAGGTATTTTTGGAAGCGCCGCCGCACCGCTTTTCTTTCTTTTCGTCGCCGACGAAGCCACTTGCAGCGCCGCAAGCTTCTGCTTCTCGTTGTGGTCAGCGATCAGCTTTCGCGCGACGGTTGACACGATAAAGCGGCTGCCGCGGAAGCCCGAAACCTTACTCGGCCCTTGCTGTTCACGAGTGCCGCTGCGTAGAATGTCTGCACTAGTACCACTGTGGCCATCGGCACCGCCTGCTGGTTCGACGACAGCTCCTTTGGGGGCAGCATTCACCCCAAGGTGGTGCCCGGGAGCTGGGCGAGCTGCTATCGTGTTTAGCTCCGTCCAGACGTCTTCCAATTCTCCGCCACTACAGTATTCCATCACCATGTAGAGGAAGCCCTTCTCCTCAAACCACTCGTAGATTTTGATCACGTTTGGGTGGTCCAGGTTCAGCAGCAAGCTTAGTTCCGTCGACAGGAACTTTCTCTGGGTCAAGTCGCTGTCGTTGATACAAATCTTTTTCACGGCTCGCAGCTGCCCCGTCTTCCGGTGCTTGGCGAGGAAGACGGATCCGAAGCCACCGGTTCCCAGAGCGCCTTCGTCATCGTAGTAGGCGCACAGTGTGGGCCGCTGCCGCCGCTTCGAAGGGGAAATCTGAGTAGACTCCAGCTGCCGCGCGTTGGAGGACCGATGGTCAGACGCTTCAGAAAAGGCCACGTGCTTCAGCGACATAGAAGTGCCTTGTCCAGTATCATTGTGGTGAGTCGTCTGGCCGCTTTGGGGCGCCGCAGAGCTGCTGTCGGCTCTTTCCGTTTCCGTGCTCTTGAGGAGAAGCTTGTCGGAGAGGTCGATATCGAGAGATTTTTTGCTCTGCGTGCTGTCTGCACCATGAAGATCAGTCGAGTGCTGGTTTAGGTTTGCTTGTTTCTTGTTTTTCTTCACGATCATGAAAGCGTTCGGATTTCTTGTCCCGCCTGCAGCATCGACATTCACCGGCGGCCGTTGTAGAGAGGAGGGGACCTCCGGCAATTCCAATTCATCTCTTGTCGCGACGTTTGTTTCCTCAGGAAGCTTCGGAATCGTTCCAAACGGCCCTGCAGGGGCTCCTCCTGTTCCCACTCTACCACGGTCAGTTCCTCCACTTTTTTCGACGCAGGAAGGGGCTCGCTCGGCCTCTGCTGACTCCCCTCTGTCGTCGGCGGATGAGACCTCCTCGAATTCGACACCGTATCGAGCGCTCCGGTTCAGCACCAAGTTTTGCACATTTCCGGTCGCCCGCGCCAGGTTCAACAACAGGTCCTCCTCCCCACGAATCTCAATCATCTTGCTGACGGGCGCCTGGTGTAAGAAGTCGTTACCTGAGGAAGCGGACGGATGTGGTTGCGCAGCCGCAAGTGGTTGCGCCTGTAACGCACCCCCGGCCGCGCGCCCCGTGCCATGATGTTGGCCTCTCGCGTTTTCCTGGTCACCACGCGATTGGCCACAGAGGCCGCGGGCGAGTCCGGAAAAACAGGCCACTAGAGTGGACATTCTAGGAGTTCACAACTTGTTGTACAGGGAGCTACTTTTTTGGATTTGTGGATTGAATGTTGTGTTTGTGTATCACGTTCACGGCGCTATACTTTTTGATATATGCGCATTACATTCTCTCTATCTTCACGCGGCACTCTCGTCATCGTCGTCCCTCGTCTGCAACAAGGAAGCGCAGTTTATGTGAAAGAATTTATGAAGGTAGTCGTGTTAGTGCGCTGACTACACTTTACAGAAACAGGGACGGCATGAGGAGGCTGCCCCTGCCACGTGGGAGGAAGGGTGTGAAAAGAATGAAAAAGGCTGACTCAAATACTGTATACTCGTCGAATACGAACACTCCGGCTTCTCGGTAAAAAAGTTAATAGATACTTTTTTGATCGCAGCGGCAGCTTCAGGGAAGAAGCAGCTCCTTTGCTGGCAATCGTGGTTCTTTTTTTTGTTTGGATTGGTAAATAAAAATAAATTTGTTTCGTTTCGCAAACAACAGCATACCAAGCAGCTGGTCCAGGAATTGTTTATCCTGGCCAGTGAATGCAGAATCTCAAGACTCTTTTTCGTTTCGCAAACTCGCAAAATCAATGTAAGTAAACGGCCGGCGCCTGTCGTGGTGCTATAATCCGTTCGCTGTGCATTCAACCATCGATCTTCTGCTTTCCTATACACATGACATCGTGATACGAGTACGACAAACGTCTACGTCGAGTTGTGCATGCTCATCTATCATGCGGGTCCTCTGGGTCTGAATTCTTTGACGGAGCCGCGAACCGCTTTCGCAACGGAATCGTTGTGAAGGTCGTGTTCGGCCCGTCCCATAATAATTCCACCTGTTGGTTCCACCTCCACGTCAACCAGCTCCAGCTACTCCGATCTATATCCGGATCAGATCTCCCGAAGCTTCTCTTGCTGCTCCCAGTCGCGTTTCGGGTCTGGCTACCTTCAGTCAATGAATTGCTTTTTGATTTTGCGAGTGAGCGCCATCTTCTCTTCGTCTTCATCAGCTTTGAAAAAAAAAAAAGTTCGAAAGGCGAACAAAGCAATATTTTTTTAAAAAACTACATGAGAGCCATCTTTTTCAATTTAGTCAAGGTCGCTCTCCCATCCGTCTCACGAGGAGGTTCTTCTTGCATACAGCACAAAAATGGGGATTACTCTGATCTTCGAGCTTAAACTGCCGCAACAGTAGCCTTTTCATTTTCGGATCAATCGCTGAAAGTGTGTTTACGATTTTTCCAGAAACTAAGCCTATGTCAGGAGGATCGCCAGTTAGCAACAGTGTGTGGCAGGAGGTGGTTGGGCCAGCGGTAGATCAAGTAACGGAAGAAGTAGTACTTTCATCTCGTTATACTTGGAACTCGCGCCGGGTCCCCACTTGCCCCGCCGGCAGCTCCTGACTCGCCAGCCCCCGCGGTCGGCCGTACTTGTCGTAGTTGTTCTGTGCATACACAAATGGTCCGACTCCGACCGGAGCAACACCAGTAGTTGGTGGCGCAGATGACGTGACCGTCACCACGACGTCGTTCTGAAGATCTCTGCTTTCTCCATCTCCTGCATTTCCCGCAGCAGCTGCAGCCCTGGAAACAGAGGGATACAGATTCAGATCTCTTTGCGGAGGTGAGTAGAGCGCGTGGCCGATTTCGCGGTGCAGATCTTGGAAGTACTGGTCCAGGGTGTCCGGCACTGCGAGGATCTGCGATGCCGAGCCGCCGGGGGATTCTCTGCTGACACGGGGCGTCGCAGCAAGATATGGGTATGAGGCTGGCATTGGCTGTCCTCCTGCCGCAGGTGCCATACCCAGCATCCTCAATTGGGTGAGTGATCCGGCCCCAGGGCCAGCCGCGTGTTGATGAATGTAGCTTGCTGGGTGAAGCTGGTGCTGCGGAGGTGGAAATAACAAGTTTTTCATCCCGGCTGCGGAGGACGACGCGGGAACAAAGTGCTGGCTCGTGGTCGTCGTCGGGGTATCGGTATTGAAGGTCTGATACACCTGCTGATTGAGACTGTGGTTTTCCGAGATCGGGAATGGCGGTTGCACCGCCAGCTCCTCCGGACCACTGTGCGGAGCTCCTGCAAACTGCTGCTGCTGCACTAAGGCCAGTTGCGGCTGCACGTGGACCCCGCCGGTACTACTCCTGTCTCCCGGAGACACCAGGCCTCTAGACACGACCTCTGACCCCACCAGCGGGTGTAAAACCACCTCCGTTTGCTCTTTTTTCAGCTTTACCAACTGCGCCAGGTACTGCCGCCGCTTCTCCGCCTGCAGGTGCAGCGCTTGGAGTTCGTCCTTGTACACCGAGACCGCCCGCGGGACGCCCAGCTCCATGTAGTCCTGCTTCGGCAGGCGGGCCACGAACTCGCTTTTTAGTACGTCGTCGAGGGTGATGCGCTTCGAAGGATTCTTCGTGAGCATGCGGTCGATAAGGTCGCGCGCGTCACGCGGGACCAAGTCCGACGCGCGCGGCGGCCATTCGGGCCCGGACTTACGAATCTTATAAAGGGGCCACCTGGACGTGTGGTTGTAAGTGCAAGTGGGTTGTAAGTGTACCTAGACCTACGTGGTATCTAGTATTGAGATTGTATTTAGTATGTAAAACTTTTTTTTGGGCGGGCTCTTGCGGGTGATCCACCTCTTGACTCGCGATGGTCCTAATGAGACGAAGAGGCTACCAGGTCTCGGTCTGCATCTGCAATACTAGGCGCAGCGGCGGCGCTATGCGGTTGGGAGACCTGGCCCCGTTGCACCCAACAGCTGACAGTAAAGCACCACGCTAGGCGCCCGCCTTCATCCCTACTTTCCGGCTCTACCACCATTCGAGCAATTGGCTTGCCATGACCTGCTCCCTCACACACCCGCTACCCTCCGATGGATCTAGTTCCGCCTGCCTCTAGTCCCCAAATGGGGGCAATGGCATCTCCCAGACCTTCGCTCGGCGCTTCCGCTTCGCGCCGGGTACAACTAGACTTCATGATACCGGCGTTGATCGGCACAACAACTCGGCCATCGCTTACAACCAACCACCACCAGGTCATCAATCCATCTCGCCTCCTAGATCTTCCGGTACACGACTTCCGCCTCTGAGCCTGGGAAGGGGTACCGGTTGCAGAGCAGGCGGAAGAGCACGACGCCCAGGCTCCACACGTCGCACTGCGCGGAGTACGGCTCGCCCGAGAGCACCTCTGGGGCCACGTAGTACGGCGTGCCCACCTCGCCCCGGACCGTGCCCCGCCGCCCCGGCTGCACCGCGCCCAGCCCCAGGTCGATCAAAACCACCTTGTCCCGCTTCCGCGACAGCAGCATGTTCTCCAGCTTAATGTCCCTGTGCACGAGCACGTTCTTTTCGCGGAGCTCCCCCATCGGCGTCATCTGGTACCGCATGGATGTGGAGGAGGAGGTGGGGCCAGCGATTTGGGATAAGTGGGTGTGGTGCCGGTGGTAAGGGACTTCGATTTTTTTTTGGGGGGGGCTCGACGGGGTGGTGGTTGGGTTATGTCCTCGGAAGAGGCTGGCAGGAGGAGCAGAAAAGAGGCTATCCGCGGTCGGCGGGAGGACCGGCGCCCACAGTCTGCAGCCTCCCCCTGCAGCTGGCAATAAATCGGAACCCTAGGCGCCAGATTCTGCCCTGCTTGATTTTTCCGGCCCTGTCACCATTGTACTAGTCAGTGGCTTGCCGCTACAGCCTCTTCCGATCTCTCTACAACTGGTCATCGCCCGACGTCGCGCCCCCGACCCTCCCCCAGCTCTCATCCACCCCCTATCCCCACAACGAGGCATCTCTGAAACCGCCCGGCGCGAGCTCAGAGCGCCTTAATCGGCACGCGCCATCCAAGGCAATCCGCCATCGCCAAGGGGAACCAACATTACGAACCACTTACCATTTGCCTACCTACCATCGCTGGCCTCGGTTCCTAAGCAAAGCCAGCGCCATCTGAGCGAAGTACTTCCGCGTGCGCTCGAGGGGCAGCGGCAGGACGTTGGGCTCCGCGGAGACGCCGATCATGCGACGTTGGGGCTGCCCAGACTGGCTGGGGTCGTGGTTTTTCCCCCGCCGGATCTCGCTGTTCACATGCGCACGGAAATACTTCTCGAACTCGACGCTGTCGGGAACCAGCGCCGTGAGGAGGAAGAAGGAGTCGTAGGTCTCGAATGACTCGTGCAGGGACACCGTGTACGACTTCTCGCGAAACTCCTCCGCAGAAATCACCTCCGGAGCAGCCTCGCTGCCGCCAGACAGGTGGCCCGCGAGCCGCTCTGCCTCCTCCATGTCTTCCGACTCGGAGATGCCGCTGTCGTAATTTCCGCCGCCCTCCGAGTCGGAGTCGTCTGTCATCTCGCCGCCGCCGTTTGAAGTAGCGGTTGCCCGCCCCCCGCGGCCCGCCGGAACTCCCGCTCCGTTCGAGGTTTGATCGCCCTGCGTCCCCCCGGTAGGTCCCCCACCCGCGGCTTCATTCGAATTCGAGCGCTCCGTGATCGACCTCGTGATTTCCTCTGCCACGCGGATCACCCACTCGTCGTCCAGCAGTTTCGCCTCCATTTTCTCCCGCTGCAGGGTTTCCAGATGGTCCTTCTCGTTCGCGCGGCACATGTTCAGTAGGTACCGCTCCTTCTCGTAGTTGGACTGCTCCTGCTCCGACAAAGCCAGGTCGCGCTCCATCGCCTTCCGCTCCCGCGGGTCGGTGATCGGCGCGCCCTTCTGGTCCACGCCCGCCTGCACCAGCCGCTCCGCCACCACGTAGGGAACAAACTTCCGCCGCATGATCTTCACCGCCACCGGGTAGCGCTCGAACAAAATCGCCTTGCACACGCGACCGAAAGAACCCGCCCCGAGCACCACCTTCTGTTGCGCCACCGGCTGTCCCTGCTGCCGGGGAGTAGGTTTATTTTGAGAAGTTGGGACGACGGGATTCGCGGCTGCATTCGGATTCTGAGGCGGATAACCCCCGTTCGCGGCAGCATTCGCAGCTACGGGCTGCGCCGGCTGCTGGCCGCCAGCGTTCCCGTTCGTGCCGACTGGATTGGTGGGCACATCACAGGTCTCAAACCGCAGGATGTAGGGATGCTGCAGAATCTGTGCGGCTTTCACCAGGCGGAGCCTCCGCTGCGGCTGCAACAGCTGCAGAATCAGGTCCTGCGCGGACCTGGGTACCAACCGACTCCGAGTTGCTCGTCCGCCGCTTGTCGGCGAGCTCGCACTCCCCATGTGCTCCCCAACGTGTTCTCCGTGATCGATGTCCACGCTGCGCATCGACAGGGATTGGTTGAAGCCATGTTGGCCTCCGGCTGTTGATCCGGCCGCGGACGACGTCGAGTTCAGGAACACAGCCGCACCTCCTGCGCCCCCGCTCGAGGCAGAGGCCGCGGCCGCAGACGAAGATGCCCCCTTGAAACGGCTCCCCCCCGCCCGCAGTTCCCGCTTCAGCTGCTCGGGCGTCATTGCCCGGACCTGCTCGTACAGGTCGAACACGTTGCCGGTGCCGTACCCGCTAAACAGCTTCCGCCCGCGGTACAGCTCGAACAATATCAGCCCCAGCGCGTAATCATCCTGCTCCTTAGCCAGTGCAGAACCCATCTGCAGGCTGTACTGCTGCAGCGGCTGGCCGTTTTGTTGCTGTATGGCAGGGAGAGGGAAAAATACCGTCGTGCTGCGATCAGTTGTGCTAACAAAGCCGACAAAGAGTCGGGAAGAGTCTTGTTAACCCCTAGCCAGAAGGTCCCAGGGGGCGCTGGTCGTGGTCGTGCGCCATATTTTAAGAAACCACAAGACGTGCGTGATCCCCTGCAGCTAGAGCTAGTTTTCCCGCGGGGCCGCTGATCATCGCATATAGCGAAAGCCTGTACCTGTCCTACGCATAGCGGAGACTCCTGTAAACCCGAGGGCAAACGCAAATGCGGGGCACGTGGAGCTTGTGAGCCTCTACGCAACGGCAACGCATGTGGCCTTTGGTAGTTTCTTTGACCACTTGTTCCACTAGCTACAACGACGACGACATCTACTGTCCGAGACTCCGCCATATGCTGCTGTTCCACGGCATTTGGGTTTGCCGCGCCGGGTTCCCTCGACTGGGTCATCCCGCTTGATGGCGCGCGGTAATTCTCCCGCCAGGCCACGCTCTCCGGCGAAAGGTAGAAGTAGAACAGATCGAGTTCGGGCTTGGTCTTACCTCCAGATCCCGACCCCGATGACGACCAGGTGATTCCGGCCATATTGTAGCCGTCCTCCTCAACTCCTCGCCCTCCTTCTCCTGCTGCTCCGGCGCCACCAGAAGCCTCCTCGTCGCCCCCGAATACCGACGTCGCCACCTCCTCGCCCCCCACGCGGTCCGGCAGGTCCCAGTTGCTGGGTTTGTTGAAGCGCAGCTGCACATCCAACGTCTCGAACTCGTCCCCGCCCACGTAGCCGACGACCACATTTTTCGGCGTCAAAAACCCGTGCGGCGCCACAAAGTGCAACCGCGTGATCTCGCGCGCCAGCTGGAAAAACAGCTTGCGCACCACCTGGTCGCCCAACACGTCCGCCACCGATACGCGCAGCATCGCGGCCTCTTCCAGCAAGATCTTATGAAAAGGGACCAGCGATGGTAAGTGGGCAATTGGAATGTACTGTGCCTGTGCCTGTGCGATGTAGTACTAGTACAGTAGATGGGTGGTCCCCTTGGGTGCTGAGTCCCGATTAAGGCGCTCTGAACCGTGCCGGGCGGTTTCAGAGATGTCGGATTGATGTGAAGGCCAGGGGGTGGCTCCCTCAGGTAGAGATAAGCCACCACAAGGTGGGACAAGGATGTCTACGGTACTAACTGTAACTGTAACCGTAACTGTAACTCTAAATCTAATTAAAGTTATTTATAGGTTAGTTTGTCGTCGGAAGCCACTCGGATAACAAGGGCACCGAGGTCGTCGGATAAGGGCACCGAGAGTATGTCCTCGAGCAGCCTACATCCGGCGGAGCGCAACAGACCGCCTAGGGTCGCGATCTGTTGTCAGCTCTACCTAGCTCTTCTAGGCTTTTTAAGTGTACTAAGGCCTGCCGATCAGCTTCAGGCGGATGAAGGCCGTCTTTCTAGCCCTTTCGCGAACGCGAACCTATTACTTTCCACGAGGACACAGCCAAACGACACCCCGAAGCGAGGAACCCACCTCAATATTTCAATTTCAATTTTGTTTTCACGTTCATCACTTGGACCACGACCACTTAACAAACAACCTACTATACCACCTGGTCCTGGTCTCGCGCCATATGACTGCAGCGTGAACCGCACCTCCTTTCCGAAGAGCTCCGCGTTGGTGCGCGCCCCCTCCATGGACGCCGAAGGGTGGTAGCGAGCGGAGTTCGCGGCCAGTGTCGCCCCTTGCTGCTGCAGATCGAGTTCCCCGGCCGGCGTGCGCATCCGCGGAATCACGGACTTGTTTTCCAGCAGCAGAGAGGACTCGTGCTCGCCAGCCACCGAGCCCAACTCATGCGAGGAGTGATCTTCGAGCTTCGCCATCCAGTCCAGGTTGCCGGGCAGGGCCAGGAACTGGCGCTCGTGCCGGCCGATCGGGTTCACGCGACCGATCGCACCTCCGAAGAGTAAGCTCGCCTGCGGCAGGAGTTGCGATGGCTGTCCCTGTCGTGCAACTGCGCGGCCGAGCAGACGAGCATGCTCCGCGTCGTAGAACTGCACGCCAAGCAGGGAGCTCTGCGGCGCGAACTTCGGCGCCTTCGCGAGCGCGAGCACGGCGGCCTTAGAGAGCTGAGGAAGGGCTTGCAGCTGCGGATGCGGGTGCTGCGCCGCCGGGTGAGGTGAAGATCCTACTCCGCCTACTCCTACAGGAGTGTACGCGAGCGGCGAATGAAACGCCTCGGCGTCAGAGGACTGCGGGCTCGCTGCGGTGGTCCTCGTTGCATCGTGGTAGTCAACAGCCACAACGCCGCCCGCAGTTCCGTTCTTGATGAACATGTTCGCGGTCCCCACCGTGCCTGCAGCTGCCCCCACGAGCGCGGCTGTTGGCAGCTCCACTGCGTGATATCGATTTGGATTTTGCTTTTCACTGAGCACCTTTTCTTCCGCCCAGGGGTCTTCAGTTTCGCGTCGGTTCAACTCCTGCTCCTGCTCCCGGCGATGCAAGAGCTCGGGCGCAAAGCTCTGCCTCGCGGAAGTGGACGCATCGCTCTCGAGATCATCGACCGTCGCGAGCGGCACGTACCCACCCTGGGGCTGCGCCGGAGGCGCCCCCCGGTGCTGCCGTTGCGGCAGAAACGACACCTGGTCCTTCGGGATGCCCTTCACTGCGGAGTCCTGGTTGGTCGGAGCGTTGAATCCCTGTCGCAGCCGCGCGCCGGTCTGCAGTACAGCATTCAGAAAACGCTGCGGATACAGGCTGTGAGCCTCCTGCTGCGGTTCAGAGTTCGCTTCCTGCTCTTTGTTCATCTCCGACTGGGGCATTCTCTCGCTCTGCTCGTCGAGCAGTTCAGCACGAGCACTCGGAAGCGGGGGCGCTCCGTCCTCCGATTCCGGAAATTCCGATTCGTCCTCTTCGCTAGTGAACAGGTCACGCGTCGTGGATTCAGCGTCCACGTCCTCCTCCTCGCTTACACTTTCCCCTCCGACAACATCACCGAAAGCCATATAATCCTCGTCCTCGTCAAGACGGGGACGCGGGATCGGACCAAGGTCGCGGTTCCCCGCCCTCACACCTTGTTGTTCAGGCTTCTTTCTGCGGCCCAGTTCATCGACTTCGACGCCGGCTTTCGGTTTAGCAGCTTTAGTCGCTCTCAGTTTCACTTTCTCCGCAGCTGGCTCCCGCCGCAACTCCTGCTCATCTTCTTCCACCATGGATTCCGTTGAGCCGATCCGCTCTCTCGCCGCGAGCCCCGGTTTCGAGCCCCGGTTTCTCGCATCTGGTTCGCTCGGTGCTGTTATCTGGTTTGCGTGCGGCGGCGAGGACGTGGACGTCGAGGGACCTTTAGCTTTAGTAGCTGCAGCAGCAGATGGAAAGGGATCTTCCTTCGCGTAGATCGGGACTCCACCGGCCAGGGCTTGATGCTGTCCGCCGGGAGGCGCAAGGTGCCCGAACAAGTGGTTGGTTCCGCGGGAGCCCCCGGACAGCAAGTGGGGCAAGGGCGAGCTCTGCCCTTCTGGCTCTGGCGTCGTTCTTCCACCTTCGAGACCAGCGGAAGATCCACCCGACGCGGAACTGGCCAGATACGCACTTTCGTCGCCGTCAGCCCGCGAAAGGACCTGCTCCGCCTGGACCTCCGCCAAGCGCTGCGTGGGAACCAGGTGTTCAGGAGCGCCCCGGCAGGAGGGAAACGAAAGACAACCGGTTAGAGCGGTTACCCCGCCGCCAACAGCTGCAGGCCCAGGATTTGACACAGCGCCGACGACCTTGTGCAACTCGAGCGCGAAAGCTCCCAGTGTGGTCGCAGCAGTGGTGACGAGAAGCAACAAGAGCCTGGAGCTGGATGATCCGAGCCATGATCGCAAGCCGCCGCCCCGAGGACCACCTCGTAAGGAGCGTGACAAAACAAATAACCTGCTCTCTCCCGAGCAACCGGTACCGGCGGCCGAACGACGCATCATGCAACGGCTGCGCGAGGTCGGTCTCGCAGGAGAAAACCGACTGCAGCTAGTTGTACACTCTTGAATGCGAGTCGACCACCAATGCTCGATGATAGAAAGGTCACAACTTTCTTTATGTTGCGTCGAGGACAGTGATGAATGTTGCCCGACCACTTCCTCGATCGATCGAGTATTACAGCGCGCCTTTGAATTTAGGCAGACAACAGACTTTTTACAATCCCCGGAACGCGGGAACTGCCAGATCGAGATCTTCTTCTTGCTCTACGCGGTTGCGGTTCAGATTGATATTGGAGAAAGAAACAGACGCATTTCAAAACACTAAATGAATCTAAATCTTAGACTTAGTGGCATTATTTGTTTCCGATTATAGTCACGGCGAAGACAAACGCTGACGACGAGAACAGACAACGTATCTACGTCCCAACAACTCCTGTGGACGTGAACTAGAATAACTGCAGGCACCGGCATGTGATGATTTTAATCTTGCGGCGGTAGACGCCTTAGATTTCCCGTCTTCTTCCAATGTTGCGCTGATGTTGCTGTATTGTCAGAGGCATGGCGGCTCTAGGCCGCGCCTGTACTTCCTGTGGTTCCCTTTTCACCACTTCTCGCCACTTCCCCCGTTCCTGCGCATCTTTTCGCTCTCCTCCCCTCCTCTGCAGATCGTGCTCTACTTGTGTTCGCCACGTTTTTAGCGCTCCCCGCCCCCTGGCCGCGCCGTTTCCGCTGATCCCTAGAGTTTTCCGCACCCACCGGTCCTGCGGGTACCGCACTACGTGCCCGTAGTACCGCAGTCGCCGCTCTTCTACCAGTCGGGAGAGCGGAATTTGTCCCGTCCTCTGGAGGATTTCTTCTGTTCGTATGTGGTCCCACTTCGTCACGCCTAAGCAATGGCGGAGCTTCTTCCGCCTAAGCAATGGCGGAGGCACCGGCATGTAACCGTGAGTTTGCTGGCGGATAATGGAACACTCGGTCAGAAAGCGGAAGCGCGAGCGTAGGTAGTTATGAAGTTGAGAGTTGTGAGTTCCTTGCTGAACAGTGCTCCGATGTTCTACACGGCCAGACGAGACCTCTAAGGAATGCGACCTGGTGGTGGCGCTTTCGCCCTGGTGGATGTCAATCAGCTCCAAAGAAAGTTGATGTTGTAGGAGAATGGTCTACTTAGAAGGTGTCGCGCAGGTTCTTATGTTGATGTCATCAACATAAGTCCAGACCCCCCCCCGCCCCCGGTAATGATGATCGCGGTAATTTGTCGCGGCCACTTCCGTGGCTTTCTTGGTGTGTCCCTACGCCGCTGGTGCCTGTTGCACCACGGCGCATGAGTGCGAACTCGAAGGAAGCAGCTCTGGCTTCGGCTCTGTTGCGGTGGTGCTTCCACCCGTCGCCCCCTTTGGGCGGCTTTTCTCTGGCG